>CM030368.1:183563102-183800602 GCA_017893485.1 Hemerocallis citrina | reverse complement strand
ATGAAAGTGGAAGGAGAGCGAGTGAACATGACAAACAACTGAGGTTGTATATATAGAAGTGGGACATCGATTACCATGCCAAATGCACGATCACAAGTGGAAATGCGAGCACGCATCAAGTGCACATTTCCTCCACCTCGAAGCGGCATCCGATATCGAGCATCAAGAAGAAAGTTCAAGTCATCGCCAATTTGCTCTGTCCTCAGAGAGAAAACTGAAATTGAGCTTCAAAGGGGGAGTTCCCTCCCCTCGGCATGACTTCCGAGCCTCAGCTTCAAAGGGGGAGTTCCCTCACCTCAGCACAGTTTTCGAGCTTGAATATCAAAAGGGGAGTTTTGCCCCCTCGGCATAGCCCCCAGGGCCGAGCCCCCATAGGTATCTCAAGCATCAACTCATCAACAAGCTCACTCGCCAAAAAAAGAAGGAAGAAACAAAAAAAATTCATCGAAGCATCTTCATTATAGATCGAAAGCAAAGTGATTACATTCGTACAATTACAACAAAATCACAAGTTCAGGGCACTAGGTTCCAACCCTCGTTGTCTTCGTCCAGCCTGAGTTCAAGAGGTATCACTTCAGCGGTCAAGTGGTCAGTGCCCAGGCGGAGCACCTCCAAACCTCGCACACTAGCTATGCTGATCGATCCCGCTACTCCACTTTGAGCATCCCCGGGGGCCCCCACTCTCGAGTGGATCCCAGGGTAAGGCGATAGCCTCGAGAAGGGATTGTAAAAGGTGGATGGCTGACTCACCTCCCATAGTCTGGTCCTCAGCAGGAAGATCTCAAAATCCTTCTCCACGAGCATCTGCCTGAAGATGGAGTCCGAAGACTGACCACCAGAGTGACATGAGGGCTCGCCAGTGTCGACAAGAGCAAGGGCTATGTCGACATTGGGAAATAACACCTTCAGGCGAGCCCACTCTTGTGACAGACCGATGTGGAAACTAAAGGCCTATTCCTGATCAGCTGCCTCCTTGCGAAGACGGATGATCATCTCCTCAGCTTGACCTAGCTTACTATGAAGTGAGTGAACCTCGCCCTCGAGGTCCTCCCCCCGAGCTCCACGTTCCATGACCTGCTCAACAAGGTGCATCGCAACTCAGACACGAAATAGACATCCACGACCAGTCGTGAATTATCATTTAGACAAATTTACTGTATGCGATAGCCATTCCCCGTCTGGGGTGTACAAATTGAGAAAAAAAGGGGGGGGGGGAGAAAACTACAAGTTAAGGGGTGTCATACCGAGGAGGAGACCAAAGGGGTTCGACCCCAACCGAATCGCCAACGTCAAGATGGATTTCTTTCGGCACCGGAGGAGTGCCCTCAAGGCCTAGTCCAAGTCGTAGCAGAGGCCATCAAGGTCGACCTCATGATGCCTGTCGTTAACATGCTGAAGGGCTCACTCATAGCCATCCTCCTAGTCCCACGTGATCTGACCAGCTGCGTTGTTGACCTCTGCCTCCAACTCCTTCACCCTCTTTTCTAACTCCTCGACGCGGGTCTTTTCATCCTACCACTTTGTCCGATACTACTGGGCCCTATGCTCGACAGTATCCAAGTCGTATTCATACTGCTGCTTCAACTCGCTCCCGTAGAGAGTGGCCTGCAATTGAAAGGAAACCAGTGAGATACTGATTAAGGGGAATATACGCTCTAGAACAAGCACTTACCGCTACCGAGTGCTAAGAATATCAGAGGTATGCTGAGCTGAATGTCTCCTTCGCAAGAGTCTTCCTGTCCCTTAGAGGCACAATATTGTTCACCACCTCGACAACCATCCGAAACTCCATAATGGAGTCGACAAGCTTCACTGACTAGTCGGGAGCAAAGGTCTTCCGGGCCTTATCAGGGATGACCTTCTCCAAGATGGATGGACCGACGGCACTGGGGACTCCATCAGTTGGGCCCGGAGGGATTTACCATTCAGCTCTGCCTGAGAAGAATCCTTTGGGTTCCAGACAGCCAGGGCTCTCGTCTCCTTCGTCTTCTATGGACCCCCCTTCGGGGACACTACAACACTCGACGACATCTCCCCCTTCCCCTTATCCTCAGCCACTCGTTGTGCCGCCGAAACAGCCAAAAGTGCATCAATGTCATCATCTGCTGAGGCTGCAAAAGAACAGTGTCAAGACCAAACCTCAAACAGATGCTAACAGAAAAATACAAGGTGAAGCAACCTACCAAGAACATAAGGACTGAACTCGCTGACTGCCAGTGACATCTTTGTCACCTTGGACCAGTCGAGGTGCAGGTTATCGTTGAACAGTCTACCAAACTCTACCCTTTCCTCTTTGGAGAGCTCCTCGAGCTTCAGGGGCTCCTTCGGAGCCAGGCCGTATGACCAGGAGGTCGGTATATCTCAGGGCTCTGGGCTGTAAACGGTAAAGTACTTCTTCCTCTAATTCTTTATGGAGTAGGGATGGTTGAAAACCACGCACAGCTTGGATCGAGGGGTGATATACCACCGATAGGAGCTCATCAGAAGTGCTCTCAATCCCATGCTCGCTCGGAAGTATCTGAAGCTCAGAAGGACACCCTTCCTCTGGCTGAGCATGATGAAGCTCATCAACTACTTCCACGAGTTCAGCGCGTACTGCATCGGGCTCATTCCTGCCCATTAGAGAACCTACTTGATGAACGGGTGGAGGGGTAGATGCAGTCTTGAGGCAAAAGCTGTTAGGTTTTGAATGCAATCACAGATTACATACACAGCAAAAAAATTACAAAACTATCGAAACCTAGCCATGGATCCATGCGAAAACCATAAATCGTGTTTAGGAGTTATACCTTAAAGATAGATCTTCTGTCTCCATAGTATGTCTATCAAAGCACTGAAATATTGTGTTGCCTCTACGGTATCAACATGAACGGAATGAAAAACGGCTCTACTTCAGACCGCGGTGCTAGCTGTAGGAATGTGATGTTCCTCCTTACGATATCTCTCTCTAACTTTCTGTGATGGCTAGGGTTTTTTCACGTGTGTCTTTTTCACAAATACATATCATATATATAGGCACAGAAAACCAACCCTAAGAGAGTAATGTGGTTGTTGGGCTCACAATCTGACCTGAGTCAGATTCGTGTGTGGACCTTTGTACTTTAGTGGCTCATTTAATCTAATTAAATGTCCAACCAATGTTAGGAGTCCAAATCTTACTTGAATCCCTAATTAAATTCATCTTATGAATTTAAATCCCAATTTCGATCCATTCTAAGTGTGTGACCTTATAGGTTCCCATTACATTAACAGTAATACTAAATCATATTCGAGTATTACGAATAGTGAGCAATATCTAGCAATACATCATTGCTACTCAAGTAACGAGAATGTCACTGATTTGACATAACCTATCTGTGACCAATATTACCGTGTAGTGTAGTCCCTTTATCCACATATCTTAATTGACCACAAGGCATAGAGCGTGTCACCCTTGTATGGTTCAATCTTTGGTTTCCTAATGTCCGAGTAGACTTACTAGAACAAATGAGATCAATATCTCATACTGACTCATTTGAGCACGACCGTGTATTTTTCAGTCTCACTCAATTAAGGGGCCTGTAGATATCACACCTGTTACGTAATATGGACAAATCCTATCTAAGTCACTCACATTCCTTCGCATGATTTGTAGTATATCCAATAGTCGGCTTTATAATCACCTTATTACAGGCAACATTAGACGACATTAGAACATATAACTTCTCATGTACGGAACCGTAGTGACTACAATTTAAATGACTACATACACCAAGGTCACTGTGAGAACCGCTTATGACACTCACGTAATGATTTATGCAGCGTTCTCATGGTGGGTCAGTCCAGTACATTATTACTCTAATATGTACCCATGTAAAAACTTGATATCTCATATCCATGACCCGTGAAAATGGTCATCAGTATACGCACACACTAGTCTCTATGTATTATCGTTGTCCTAATTCACAATAATATTTGACTAGAAACATTTAAGAACAGTGTCCTGATTTCAGCCAATAGGATCTCATAATCAAGTTGATATCCCATGGCATTGAACTTACTATTCTAAGGACTTCATTATGTTCATTTAATTCACAATAAATAATACAATAAATGAAATGCCTAAATATAAATTAAATGTCATGATACAGTGTAAACTAGTAATGTCAATACACAACTGGCCTCTAGGGCATACCAACAAAAGCATCCAGAGGAAACTTACAAAACTTGTCCGCCAGCTGATCGATGGGGCGAAGGCCGGCTTCGAGAGTATCAAAGCATACTTCGCAGGTATAAGGAACTTTTCCTGAATAACGGCAAGGTTGCTCTCCAACAAGATGTTCTGTGTCTCATCAGATTCTATCTTTGGCTTGTTTGACGAAGACGGGGTGATGCCAAACTGAACCAGATCCTGCAAATCCTCCGGATAAATATGAGAAGACACGCAGCCTACAGGATCGTCTCGGTAGTGCACCGGCGCCTACTCCTCGTCAGGGGAGAAATCGACCTCCTCCGCTTTGCGGGACGGTGATCACGGGGAGGCGAGGCTATCAAGATATTGTCTGAGGCAATGGCCCTCGCTCTTCGCACAGAAGAGGTCCCTGCAGTCTCACCCTCATCATTGCTTGAGATGCTATAACTCTCTTCCCATTTTTCCTCTGCCTTCACCGGTGCCAAAGGGCTCTCCTCCTGACCCCCCACATCCATCATCTCATGACCTTCACTCACAACCTCAACAACTTCAACAATGATTCCCTACATCGAAAAGTCGGGGCCACCCTCCTCGGTACTCACTCTCTAGATGTTGAGCTCCTCCGAAATGGGGGACTACAAGGGTTGCTGTTGGGCCGCGCTCGTCCTCGACAATAATGAGCAGAAGCTCCGGAAGATGAAGATCCGCTATCTCCTGAGGATGAGGACGAGCTACTGGATTGGCTGGCAAGCATGTTCGATGAACTCAGAAAATTTGTTACGAAAAAAGAAAAAGTGGTCCCAGATGGAGTGGGGCAAGGAGACTTATAGAAGGAGAAGTAATTTTTCGATAAATAGGACATGTGACGCCCCCTCAATAACCATGAACGGGAGCGGAACATGGCTTGGGAGACAGTGCCACGTGGAAACTAACCCTAGCTCCCACGAGGCTTCAATTTCGTCGTGCCCTCGACGTGGCATCTGAGGCCGACTCTCATGAGGAGCTTTCACAAGGCTTCAATTTTGTTGCGCCCTCGACTTGGCATCTGATGCTGACTCTCATGAGGAGCTTTCACGGGGCTTCAATTTCGCTGCGCCCTCGGCGTGGCATCCGAGACCGACTCCCATGAGGAGATTTCACAAGGCTTCAATTTTTTCGTACCCTCGGCGTGACATCCAAGGCTGACTCCCATGGGGGGCTCTTACAAGGCTTTAATTTTGCCACGCCATCGGCGTGGCCTCTGAGGCCGAATCCCATGAGGAGCATTCACGAGGCTTCAATTTTGCAGCGCCCTTGGAGTGGCATCCGAGGCTGACTCCCATGAGGAGCGTTCACAAGGCTTCAATTTTGCCACGCTCTCGGCGTGGAATCCAATGTTGACTCTCATGGGAGCTTTCACAAGGCTTCAATTTTGCCACATCTTCGGCTTGGCATCGAGGTTGACTCCCATGAGGAGCTTCATAAGGCTTCAATTTCACCGCACCCTCGGCGTGGCATCCGAGGTCGACTTCCATGGGGGCTTTCACAAGGCTTCAATTTTATCACGCCTTCGACATGGCATTCGAGGTCGACTCCCATGAGAAGCTTCATAAGGCTTCAATTTCTCTACACCCTTGGCATGGCATTCGAAGTTGACTCCCATGAGGAACCTCACGAGGCTTCAATCACAACTCGTCCTCGGCGTGGCATTCGAGGCCGACCTTCATGAGGACCTCTCTCAAAGGCCTTAATTTCACCACGGCTTCGGCACGACAACCAAAGCTGACCCTCACTTTGCAGGGCCTCCCTACCACCGCATCCTCAGTAAGGCATCCGAGGGCGACCTTGCGAAGACCCTGGGTGAGGTATGCTCCATTCCGTCAATTCACACCGTATCAGGTACCCACCGTCCAGACGCGCACAAATCATCGTCGTCTAATCGACACCCTCGCTGGTCGACTACTCTTCGAAGGAGATCGAGATGTCTCCTCCAAGAGTGAGGGGCTTATGATGAGGGTAAAATTAGTGAACAATCTGCATCGCTCGATCCTGGCGAATCTCAAACTCATCCCACTTCTTCTTCTGGGCCAGTTACCCTGGTTCAGCCTAATGTGGGCCGGGTTGCACCCCCTAATCAGGAGACCCAGAAAATTTTCCTAATTAGGTTCTTACATCTATAAATACAACCTCATCTCTATAGTAACCAGGTAATCACAATTTCCACCATTTGAGCTTCCCTTAATACTCAGGTTATTGGCTTGTGTGTCAGAGGGTCTGTCGCAGGGAGTCCTCTAGGAGTCTAAAACTTTTTTGCAGGTGCCCGATGCCAGTCGAGCCACCCAGATCCACCACATCAGCCTCGTAGTAGGTTCAGGTCAGAGGTTGAGATGTGAGTTTCCTCTTTCCCAAAAGAACTCAGATTATCAATTGCTCCCACACCCAAAAACAAGCAGCATATATATATATATATATATATATATATATATATATATATATATATATATATATATATATATATATATATATATATATATATATATATATATAGGGAAAAAGGGGTATGAGCAACTTGCTCATTTAGTAAATAAGCAATAAGCCTTAAAATGGTTAATTGTCCAATGTATCACATGCATGCCACTTAATCAATTCCTCATTTACTAAATGAGCATGTTGCTCATATCCCTTTTACCCATATATATATATATATATATATATATATATAGAGAGAGAGAGAGAGAGAGAGAGAGAGAGAGAGAGAGAGAGAGAGAAAACTCAGTGAAACTATCTACATGAGCAATCAAAAGAAACATAAAAAATATGAAAATCCGAAAATTTGGAAAACATGAAATCTGAAAATCTAAAATTCGGGGGGGGGGGGGGGGGGGGGGGGGGAGAAAAAGAGAGAAAGTGAAAGAGATAAATCTGAAAAAGTGAAGAGAGGAGAGAGCGATAGTAATAAAGTAAGGATGATTTTTATTTTGGAGGGAAAAATTTAGTTTTGGGGGGAAAATAACTTTTGGGATGGTGAATATGAGCCATTGATTTTGTTTTAATTGAAGAAGAGTCACTTGATAGTTTTTTTTTTTTTTTTTTTTTTTTTTTTTCAAATTTCCTTGTGGTTTGTTATATAAATAAAACACATATATACAAAAAATAAATTATTCGCAGGTTTCTTTCTCATGCTTCACATAGTGCCAAAGTTATTATACTATTGAAGAATGGTTCATTTTGCAACCACTTAAAGTATGGACAAACTATCTCTAAATAATTTGATTTTTACAGGCAAACATTTTATGACATAAAGAACAAAATAAATTGTGTCGATCATTGATAAGGTGTCGCACAAAATAATTATAAGCACTTTGTAGGAGGAAATTGTATCCTATAAGTATGAGACTCCCTTTTATCTAATTATAAACATTTTTTCCATAAGTATGGACAATTTTTTTCACCGTTACTAAACAAAAACACATTTTTTGTACTAATCAATCTCTAATTTTTTTCAAGCTAGATTTTGGGCAAAGTCATTTGCATTTGATTATTAAGGACACCACAAAATTGTTACAATCACTTATCTCATGTGTCTCATATCCATGCATAAACCATAAAATATGTTTTTTCATCGTTAAACGGTGGGTTGAAAGCCCCCGCGTTTCATTGAAAAGAATTTAACAAAACATTCAACCAAAAATTAGATTTATGTAGTTCAAGAAACGCAACATGTGTTCTCGAACTCTTACACCCCAACCAACAAATAAAAAATACAACAAAACCTAATCCTACTAGTCAGCCAACCTCGCCAGAACAAGTTTCTCGTGCCTATTCTCTCTCATTCTCTCTCATTCCCTCGCTTGTACTCTGTTTGTCCTTGTCGTAACCCGTAACCTACCTACCGTCGCTCCTAGCAGTGTCTCATATGTCAACTTCAAGTACCATACGAGAGACACCGTGGGTACCCACCAATCTGACATACCCATATTCAGATTGTGACCTCGTTCTCATCCCTTCGCTTGACCACTGTTGACTATTACTGCTACCTCGCAATGGAGACTGTCGTTGCTCCCCATGGCTCCACAAATACCTCCAAGCCCCCTGACATGAGAAAGACCTTAGGCACCCCTCACTTTGACCTAAATAGATCAAAGTTGATCACAAATTATAAACTTGCTTGACTACCATTACCCATGCCAACTAGGATTCTTTTTCTTGATAGTTGTAAGTTGGTTGAATTTTGGATTTTTAGGGAAATAATCATTTGGATATTAGGGACGTCTACACACCTCAACTTCGATTCGGATTTCTAAACTAAATTTGAACTTCCAATAACCACCCCCCCCCCCCCCCCTGCGGGGTAGCCTTACTCAGACGACCTGAACATCCCCGACAACCCCACGCCCAGACCCGTCCTCAACACACATCGGCTCCATGTCCATACCTGAAGCCCTGCACACCACGCAGGTGGGTCATCACCCTCATCCTCGACAGCCCGTGCCTGCATCGCAGCTGCGGCAGCCACTGCTACCTCAAGGCTATGGCCGACCTTGGAACGGCCTCACCTTCGTCCTCGACGGCCCTCGCCTGCAGCACAGCCGCGGTAGCCACCGCTGCCTCAAGCCCATGGCCGACTTCGGATTGGCCTCTTCCGGACCCGTAGATGACCAGCATCTTTGAACGCGAGCCTCCCATCCGATCCTCAACTTTGGCCGAGAAGTGAACCTCGACCCCCCGGAGCTCCGGCGTGGCACCATGGACGTTGGGTTACGTGGAAATTAATGGTGTGGGGGAGAAACAACAAGGGAAGGTGGAAGATGAGAACATGGACAGAAGAGAGGAGGCAGAGCACCAACGGGAAGGGGGCGGGAAGCCCTAGCCATCGCCCCCTTCAATTTTCAGATCTAGGTTTCTCTGTTTTTTGTTTTTTAGGGAAAGCTTCTCCCTCTAGAATTTCTAGAGAGAGAAACTCTTTTGAATTTGCGTACTTATCATAAAATATGTTCGGAAAAGGAATTTTGTTTATAAGCAATCTTAATCGTCTTTTCCTTAATTGAACCTTATTAATAATATTGTAAGATAGTAATTTCCTAAGTAATTTAATGGCTAAATTTGAAAGAAAGAAAAAAACCCTTGAACTATCTTCTTTATGCAAAAAAACCTCACTGGATTTATTTTTGCGCAGAAAACCACACTCGAGTATGGTTATAAAAAAACTACCTTGAAGTATATTTTCAAAAAAAACACATCTAACTTTTCTGCTTGTATTAGATAACTTCATTCATCTTTGCAAGTTGGTTCAGAAAATATCGTGTATCTTTCTCATTATTGTTAAAACCTCACTCAACTTTAGCAGAAAGCTCATGCCGTCGGAGTGGATTTTTTGCAACTATATTTGAGTGTGGTTTTCGGCGCAAAAAAAAGTTATGTGAGATTTTCTGCATAAAGAAAATAGTTTAAGGTATTTTCTTTTCAAATTTAACCTAGTTTAATTTAGGTCAAGTTTAGATGTTGTGGAATCAGTGAACAATTTTTAGGAGAGAAGTAATTGACCTTTAACTTGAACTATATATGCTATACTATTGATATAATCTGCACTTAATATACCATCCTTTTCGTGGGAATTGAACTCGGGTGTTTTGTTACAATGTAAACGTCTCCATCATTAAACCAATACTACGGAGTTGTGTTACTTAATTTAACATAAAAATCACTATCAACATTTCAGCTTGCAAGTTTTGAACCCAATACTTTCCGCTTGATGTGGAAGAGTTCACAAATAGGATTAAACTCAATCGACCTACAATTTTTTTTTCCCTTTGAATGAAATAAATAAGCATTTGAGTACCCAAAGTTCTCCCACCATTAATTGCAAGATGATTCTTATTTCTTAAGGTTGTTTTCGACACCCAAAAAAAAGGGTTGTCAATTGAAGCCCTTAGATACAGTACTTGTATAGGATTCGTTCTGGTCTCTGTACATAGGATCGAGGTCGTGTTGGATGGTATTTTTCTAAAAAATTATAATTGTATAACATTCTTCTTCTTAAACTCAATTACCCCCAATCTAATGTAGGGATGGGAAAAAGGGGGAGCTGGGGACCCTATAGAAGCAAGCAGGGCCGGCCCAACACTTATTGAGATCTAAAGCGAACTCCGAAATGAGGTTTTTTAAAAGCTTATAATAGTATTTTGTTGAAATTAATATATTTTATTTAAATGTTATCTTTCGGCTTTTTGAGATACAAAATCATTTATTATCTAACTTCAATGACAACCCAGAAGGAGCAATCACTCATTAAACTAAAGCCAACAATTTACCGAAAAAGATGCACTCGTATCACTGCATATATTTATTCCATAAAATAGCATCATTATTTCGAACAACCAACAATCTCATCTTTTACACAGACTACTAAATCACATACCATTTGCACTATTACTCAAACAACCATAACTTGGCTACTTATTCAGGACAAACTATAATAAAGTAATAATAATAATTAATAATAAAGAAATTATAATTATACATCAGTGCAAACTCTCACAACCTCTTCAATTGAATCCCCAAACAAATCCTTCTTCTTCTTGGTCATCCGCCACTGCGCCATTTGAGTGGGGGAAGCGACTGTCGACTGGAACTGGAAGCCGCGCAGGTGGGGCGATCAGCCGATCAGGTTGTGGCTGCACTCGAGCGTCGACGCCGTCGAGCGGAACAAGAACTGGAACTGGAAGTCGGGCCGCGCAGGTTGTGGCTGCACTCGAGCGGGGGAAGCGAGTCGCCGACTGACTGGGCGAGGGAAGTGGAGGTCGGATTCGAAGTCGTTGATGGAGTGATCGGAGGAGAGGAGTTGATCTCGACTCTCGAGTCTCGACGACGGAAAGAGAGTGCCAGAGTGGGCGATGAGTTAGACTGAGGAAGAGAGAGATTCAGAGAAAAGCTCTAACTGCTCAATTCTGGATTGGAGAGTGGACTGTGGAGAGAGAGTTGGAGAGAATTTCGGAGAGAGAGAGATGTGGCTTTGAGTACTGAGAATTGGAATTTGGGAATATTTAATTATAAAGGCTCTAAGTCTAAAAGGCCTTTTTGGAAACCAAAAAGTTTTTGGAAACCGAAGAGACAGCCAGAGGAAGGTGAAGAGGTGGGAGGCTTTTTTAGTAGAAAAAGAAAAAAAAAATAAATGGAGGCCTAAAGCAAGGGCTTTGCTCGCTTGGGCCTTGAGCCGGGTCTGGAAGCAAGTTAAAAAGGGAATGAGAAACAAAATTTTGCCACTCTAAATCCAGAATAGAGGAAGTACATGCATGGTACTTTTTCGCTAGATTTCCTTTATTTCTTAATCTATATACTTGTATTTTCTTTTAATTTTTGACTCAGTTTGCTAGGCTTTTATTCGCAATTAAGTAGTCAAGACTTGTCTCAATTTAAAAGATCATCAAAGATGTGCAGTTCGAAATTGATGAAGGAGAGCCATGGTCGATCTACATAGTTTATCGACATAGTGAATAGTGAAGCGCTGTGAAAATTTTGAGGGATGAAGGTATTTGGTCTGTTAGAGATTATAGTCCCACATTGGCTAGTTGGTTAGTTTTGTATTTAGTTCCTCCTATATATAGGAGATATTGTACCCAGTTATTTCTCAATTCAATATTTTGTATTGTATTCATTTTCTCTGATTTATCTTAACATGGTATCAGAGCCAATTATTCAAATTTTTCCTCCTTAAATTCTCTTTACAAAAATCCTCAAATTCCAACAACCAAAGTTATACAAATTTTTTCCCAAAACCCTAGATTCAAAAAAAAAATAAAAAAAATCAGCCGTCTTCAACCTCTCGGCGAGATCGAAACCCAAATCAGATCATCAGCCGTCTTCAACCTCCTCAGCAAAATCCTCCCATCGAGATCATCAGCATCAGCATCAGCCGTCTTCAACCCAAAATCCTCCCATCGACCTCTCCGATCTTCGCCATTAGCAACAAAATCATCGATCTCCGATCTTCCGCTCTCCACGGCAACTGTTCTCGACACCAAGTCCTGCTCCCGCTCATCCCACCATTCGACCGCCTCTGCGCCGTCGCTCGCCACCCGAGAACCCATCCACCACTGTCCTCGACATCAAGTCATCGATGTCGCCGCCTCTGGAGGGACGACCGTTGATTGGCGGTGTTCGGAAGTAGGAAGGTTAGCGAAGAATTTTTGAGTTGCTAGATATTAATTGAGTCTAGAATCATGGTAGTTTTTTTTTTGTTGAATTATTGGCAAAGCAGAGTTGAAAGATTGATCTTTCAGTACTGACCATTGTGATGCATTTCTATATGTTCTTCTCTAGACAATCTGTTAGATTGTAATTCTTTGATCTAAAAAAAAATCAAAAAAGAAAAAAAATGAAAAAAAAAAATTTCAAAAAAAAATCAAAAAAAAATAAAAAAAAATTCATAAAAAAAAATTTCAAAAAAAAAATTTTTCAAAAAATTTTTTTTTTTTAAATATATATATATACAGGTACTACTACTTGATGGCATCTCAGTCTCTCCCACATATTTCCGCCTCCACTGACTTCCCCGATGCAACCGCCTCTCGTTCCTCCTCCAGATTCAACAAGCAGCTGCGCCACTTTCAGTCTTCCTCCGACCTCCTACCTTCTCCTTACATCATTCATCACCCTACTCCACCTCTACTTCTGCCACCGGTAGCACCGCCCTACCCCCTACCCCGATCCAGGCACCAGCAGCATCTCCCTCCACATTGTGCTCTCAGTCATAGCAGCGCTAGTCTTGTTTCTCCTTGCAGTGCCTCTTCCCTCACATCCTCGGCCATGCCCATCACTCCGGCCTTGCCGTCTCCTGCTGATTGGGCTAATACTCAGCAACGCCTCACTCAGCTGGATCTACAGCTCATGGGTCAGTCTATCAATGCTGGCTTCTCTGCTCTTGCACTTTCTGCCACTTCCGGTATGAATTCATTCTGGATTTTAGATTCTGGTGCATCACATCATCCCACTAGTAATCAGACACTATTCACCACCTGCACAACACTTCCCTCTCACTCTCCATCTCTACACAAAGCTGATGGCTCACCACTTCTTATTACACACTCAGGAACAATTAACTCTCCCACTCTCACATTACCATATGTTCTCTATGCCCCTCATTTATCAATAAATCTTATTTCTATTAGTACATTGTGCGATAGTGGTCTTGTCGTTACTTTTGACTATTTAGGTTGTTCTATTACTGATTCCTCCACCGGTGAGGAGTTTGGGCGTGCTAGTCATCATGGTCATCTATATTATCTAGATTTTCTTCGTGCACATCACTCTCTTTCTAGTTTTGTCGGTATTATTTTCTCTGATGCTGATATGTGGCACAGATATTTAGGTCACATTAGCGCATCACGACTTCAGACTATAGCTCGTAGTGGTGCCCTTGGTTCTCTCACTTTTAAACATTTATCTGATTATCAAGGTTGTCATTTGGCCAAACACATTGCCCTTCCCTTTAGCCTCAAAAGAACTTCTGAAACCACTCACCCTTTGCAACTTGTTCATTCCGACATATGGGGACCCTCTCCCGTACCCTCGTGGAAAGGCTATCTTTATTATGTTGCCTTCATCGATGACTTCACTAGACATACATGGATTTTTCTTATGCGTCAACGATCTGAGATACCTGATATTTACCAGTTCTTTACAACTATGATTCACACTCAGTTCGGTGTGTGCATTAAGAATTTTCGATCGGACGGTGCACGTGAGTACACTTCCACCATTATGAGATCAATCCTTCAGTCTCACGGCACCCTATTTCAGCAATCATGCCCTCACACACATGAGCAGAATGGTGTAGCTGAACGCAAGCATCGTCACATCCTTGAGATGGCTTGCGCTCTTTTACTCTCCTCTTCTGCTCCTCGTTCTTTCTGGGCTAAAGCTATCATGATCTCTGTTAGTCTCATCAACATTACTCCCTCATCTACCCTAGCTAGTACGATGCCTTACGAGACTCTTTATCATTCACCTCCCGACTACAGTATGCTCCGTACCTTTGGATGCATCTGTTAATTCCTTCTCCCTCCTACTGAGCACACGAAGCTCTCCGCTCATGCTGCTAAGTGCGTTCACATAGGACTCAGTTTTGAACACAAAGGTTATCGTTGTTTTGATCCATCAGCGGGTCGTGTCCGCATTTCTCGACATATCTCCTTTGTGGAAGACTCCCCTTACTACCGACCTCCCCCCCCACCCTCCCCCCCCCCCCCCCCCCCCCCCCCCCCCCCGAGGATACTAGATTTCTCGATTTCCCAGTTGTTGCTAGTCCCCCGACTTTATCTTCCCGCATTCCTTTTGATCCCACTCCTCTGGCTCCATTTACATCTCCTACAGTCCTTACACCTATTGTTCCCCCTACCGAAACTCCACCTGCATCCCCACAGCAGCCAGCACCCATCCCACCTACTTCCCCATCGACACATGCACCTACTCCACCGTCCTCACCCCCATACCCTATCAGTCGACCACCTCTTCGTCAGTCTACCCGTTCCACTTCTGGTATTCCTCCGGTACGTTATACACCTGATGCCACTGGTTCTTCTGACCAGTTTGGTTTTGCCATCCTAGCTTCCTACTCACCACAGTTTCATGCACATCTCACTGCTATACACTCTACACGTTAGCCCAGAACCTATCAAGACGCAATTCAATATCCTGAATGGAAGAAAGCTATTGCAGAGAAATTTAGTGCATTTGATCAGACTGGCACTTAGGATGTTGTTTCTCTGCCAGAGGGCGTTCAGCCTATTAGCTGCAAGTGGATCTTCAAGGTCAAATATCAACCTGATGGATCTATTGAGCGGCACAAGGTCCGTCTAGTAGCCCAAGGGTTTACTCAGGAGCATGACATTGAATATGATGAGACCTTTGCTCCCGTTGCACAGATGGCTACTGTTCGCACCCTTCTTGCTGTTGCAGCCATCCGCCAATAGCCGTTATACCAGATAGACGTGAAGAATGCTTTTCTTCATGGTACCTTATCTGAGGTTGTTTATATGGATCCTCCTCCTGGCCTCCATACTCCTCCTCATCATGTTTGTAGACTTTGCCGTGCTATATATGACCTGAAACAAGTCCCTTGAGCCTAGTTTGAGTATTTTCGCCTTGTCATCACCAAGGCTGGTTTTCGTCAGAGTTCACAGGACCATTCTATGTTTATACGGTCATCACCGCAGGGGAGGGTACTTCTACTATTATATGTTGATGATATGATCATTACTGGGGATGACTCTGCCGACATTGCATCCACACAGAAATAACTTCACCAGCAGTTTCATATGAAAGACCTTGGTAAGCTATGTTACTTTCTGGGTTTAGAGATTGCTCATGGATCTCAGAGGATACTCATTTCTTAGCAGAAATACACATCAGATATTATTTCTGCTGCATGTCTCTCTGACAGTCGATCAGCTGATACACCCTTAGAGCTTCATGTGAAGTTTCGTTCTACAGATGGTGAGCTTTTTCCTGATCCCACTAGATACAGGCAGATTGTTGGACAGCTTGTCTACTTATGCATGACCAGACCCGATATTGCTCATGCAGTTAGTATTGTCAGTCAGTTTGTTTCTGCTCCTACATCAGTTCACTACGGTGCTCTTCTTCGGATCCTCAGATATCTTCGGGATACTATCTCTCGCTCATTATTCATGCCTTCTACATCCAAACTAGAGTTCAGTGCATATTCTGATTCAGATTGGGCAGGTGATCCGACTACCAGAAGGTCTACCACAAGTTTCTGTCTATTTCTTGGTGATTCACTGATCTCATGGCGGAGCAAGAAACAGGCAGTTGTTGTATGTTCTTCCACCGAGGCTGAGTACAGAGCAATGACAACTACTACTAGAGAGATTGTTCATGTTCGTTGGCTGTTATCAGATATGAGTGTCACTCTTACAGGAGCTACTCCACTTTATTGTAATAACCGGAGTGCATTGCACATTGCAAACAACCCGGTCTTTTATGAACGAACGAAGCATATTGAGATTGATTGTCATTATGTTCGTGAGCGTTTTGAGGCAGGGACCATATCTCTCCATTCTGTTACCTCTTCCCAGCAAACTGTAGACTTCTTCACAAAATCTCATACTGTTCAGAGATTCCGACACTTAGTAGGCAAACTCACATTGTTTGACCCATCGTGAGTTTGAGAGGAGGTATTCGAGATTATAGTCCCACATTGGGTAGTTGGTTAGTTTTGTATTTGGTTCCTTCTATATATAGGAGATATTATACCGAGTTATTTCTCAATTCAATATTCTGTATTGTATTCATTCTCTCTGATTTATCTTAACATGGTCAGTTGATTACTTTTCAAGGTTGGTAATAATGATGGAGAAGTGAAAAGAACAAACCTTTTTATCCTAGCATCTTTACGCAGTTGAATATTTGAATTAACTTCGAAATAGAAGAGTTTGATCTGCTGAAAGCCTTATATTTAATTTAGTTAAGGGATGATGACCATGTCATCATTTTGATCTTTCGTAGTGAACTGTGCATATGGTTCTTCATTTTCAGTTTAGATACTTGTATAAACAATTAAACAAATGAAGAACAGGTAACCCTTCGCCAGTTCTCTTTTTTAGTACTTTCGGGGTTAATGCTAATGAAATGATTAACAGTTATATTATTATTGATTTATATATGTTGCACCTACCGTTGTATATCTTATACAGATGATTTGGTATCTCATGATTCATGAAGGATTTGGATCTCGCAAAGTGTATACACCTCCCAGTTTCTATTTGTGCAGTAGTTGTTTAGGTACCAGTGAATTTAGATACTTTCCCTTTATGTTAGAGAAAATAAATTATCATAAGCATCCAAATTGCCTTACGAACAAACATGTTTTCCATCGTCAGTAGTATGAGAATGTGTTAGTACATTAATGGTGAATTCAAAATTAGATCCGTTTATGCTAGTTGGATGGAATCCTGTGAGGATTCTATCTATTTTATCAGAAAAAGAAAAAAAAATTGATTCGTTTGTGCTAGTAAAATTTTTTTAAAAAAAAATCGGATTCGTCTTAATATTAAACCGTGTTGATATTGTTAGTAATAAAGTTAATTCAAATTTTTTATTTTGCTAGACAATATAATTAAAAACAGAATAAAAACGACTATAAAGCAGGAGCATCGCTCGATCGGGAGACCGCTCTAGCATCTTCCATAGCCAAAACAAGAAACTCATGGTCAGAGATGTTGGGTTTATATCTTGCATAATATGTCTGAGAAGAAGAGAAGACGATGATGTGTAAAGATGTCGAAACGAATGTTGGAAGCAAGAAGGGAAATAGCAGTAGCAAGCGGAGAAGCATCAGCTGGCAGTCGACTGTCGCTGCTCTCTGGTTTGGTCGAGACCAAGACAGTCGACTGTCGTCTAGGGAAGTCAACCGCATCGGGCAACAATGGCTGTATGGGTTGGATCTGGTGAATTTGTTTGAAGCTCAACTTTTTCTCCAAGTTAGATCGTACGGCTCTCATTGCATGGTTGTCTCTTCAAAAATATCGTATGACTATTATATCAATATTACAACCTTTGGTTTCACTAGATCTCTATATATGCATTATAACGGCCTCCTTTGAGATGTAAGAGAGAGTACTTCATTAAAAGAATTTGAGAGCTTTTTCAGTTGTAAACAAGAAGTATCTTTTGGTGAATCTTGAGAGATTGATCGTGTCGCATAACTCAACAAGATCCGGTGTAGAATTTCTAACAGGAGTTGTGCATCCATAATAAACTTTGACCAATACTACATCATCTTTTTGCAGCATAGTCAGCACACATTATAATGGCCTCCTTTGAGAGGTAAGAGAGAGTACTTCATTGAAGAGAGTTTGAGAGGTTTTTCAATTATAAACAAGAAGTATCTTTTGGTGAGCCTTGAGAGAATGATCGTGTCGCACAACTCAACAAGACCCGGCGCAGAATTTCTAATAGGAGTTGTGCACCCATAGTAAACTTTGACCAATACTACAAATCTTTTTGCAGCATAGTCAGCACACATATTCTCTTCTTGATAAATATGTTGTCCCCACCAATATTCATACCTTCATGCATGAGTAATATATCCCGAGAAATGGGGTTGTGATCGCTTCTTGCACGGATCTGATCGATAACGAGCTTCGAGTCTCCCTCAATAAGAATAGAACCCCAATGAGACAGAAGATGAAAGACCTTAAGAGCCATCCACAAACATATTCTTTCAATAACGTTGATAGATGTCGACGCAACCAGACCCCTATTGGGTTTATATGTCTTGCATGCTAATCTGATGAGAAGAGAAGACGGTGTTGCGATAAGAAGGAATCGAGGCGGTTGGAAACAGGTTGGAAACATCAGCCAGCAACAAGAACAACAAGCAAGACAATCGATTGTCTACTTGGACAGTCGACTGTCATGCCCTGGGGATTGGTCGAGCTAAATACGATCTATGCCATAGTAGGGCAGTCAACCATCACGTGGCCGATTGCAGTATCAGGTAATGGGTCTTGGATCTGATTGAAGCCTGACTTGTTCTCTAGGTTTGATCGTATGACTTTCATTGTATGATTATCTCTTCAGTATACATCATAAGGTTATTGTATCAAGAATAGCAAACTAGGTGTTCTCTAAATCTATATATATAATCAATGTAACGGCTTAAAGAATGATATGATTCGATTGGGTGCCGAATAGAAGAAGAGAGTACTTCATCTGAGAGGTGAGTGAATTCTCCATTGTAAACATCAAGTATTTCTAGTTAGGCTTGAGAGAAGGTCATGGTGAGAGTTGTAACTCTTATATCTTCTCTACTTGAATAATATCTTGATTTTTCTCCCCCTGATTAGGGCTTGCCTGAACCGGGACAAATATTATGTGCTTAGTGTGTTTGGTGTGATCTTCTATTTTCTTGGTGGTTTTATTGATCATGTCAAAGATTCAACAAGATCCGGCGCATTATCCCTAACAATTGGTGTAAAAGCTTCAAGTAGCAATGTTTGTTCGAGTTCCTTGGAGAAGATGGCATATCAGAGCATGAAGATCAATCAGTTTGATGGTAAGATCAACTTTAATCTCTGGAAGGTGAACATGTATGACACATTGGTTCAAAAGGGCTTGCAGATTTTCCTAGAAGGAGATAAAGGGAAACCAACATACATGAAGCAGGAGAAGTGGGATGAGATTTTTTTGAAGGCCTTCATTTTAGTTTGGCTACAATTGGCGGACGAAGTCAAGTGTGATATCCTTGATGAGATAAGTGCAGCGAGTCATGGGCGAGACTCAAAACTAACTACTCGGGATCATCGTTGTTGGATCAGATGTACAGGAAGAGGAAGTTGTTTTGTTTCTCAATGAAGGAAGATACCCATCTTCAAGATCATATTGTAGAGTTCAATAATATAATATCGGAATTGAAGGAGATAAACGTGGATGATCTAAGAAAATAAAATAAAGCTTTCAACTTGATATATTCATTGCCAGTTTCATATGATCACTTGATAACTATCATGCTACACGGAAAATCTACACTTACAATAGTCGGGGTGATCAAGGGTTTGAAGGAAGATGAACTTAGGAAGACGACTTATAAAGGGGGTCTATTTCTACAAGTTATTTGGTGGTGGATGATGAAACTTCAATTGGAAGGGATATGACACACAAGGGTAAGATCCGATACCACAATTGCAGAGAGATTGGGTATTACTAGAGGAATTATCATAAGTGGTTGAATCAGAATGGTGCACATATAGTCAGAGTCAGTGCTTCTACTCAGATGATAGCTTAGATTATCTTCTTGTTTCAAGTTCTTTAGATGTAAATTCAGGTTTGTTTCTTGATTCTGGAAGTTCTTCTCATATTTGCTCTAAATATACAACAGTTCATAGTGTGAGAACGTTGATTGGTGAGGTTTGTGAAACAGTGGGTGAGGGAACAGTTGAGTAGAAGACGCTAGATAGTAAATGGTTCACACTAGAAGATGTCATGCAAATTCCTTTGATGAACCGGAATCTGATATCCTTGGGGATTCTGGATTCTTGCGGTTGCAGGTGCATAACTCGAGGTAGAGTTTTGACAGTTCAGGAGAGTCTTCGTAAGAAGTTGAAGAGTAAGAGGGAATTGGGCAGGGTCAGCACAACTTCTACCAGTTTTGTGGGAACAGGTTAACTCGGCTAAGTGTTTAAAATCCCATTGTTCCTAAAGCATCATCTATAGTCCGCCATCACTAGAATCACTTAAGCGAGACTTCGACGTTCGAACATCGTTAGAAGGTGGAGAGATCCTTGTGGTAGGTGGTGTTTGCACGGAGGCTGGAACCTTCGTGTTCACACATAACAAGGTGTACCCTTGGAGGGGGGTACACAATTGGAGAAAAACAGGTGGTGGTAGATTCAATGAGTAGAAAAAGCCATTGAATTGGGTTATTTACAAGAGGAGATAGAAAGAATCTAGAAGAGTTTTAAACACACATGTGTGGATTCATGAGTATGTAATCCAATGTGGAGATTATTGGGTTTATCTGTCTTGCATACTAATCCGATGAGAAGAGAAGACGATGTTGCTATGAGAAAGAATCGAGGCAAATGGAAATGGGTTGGAAACAAGGTGAACAACAGCCAGCAACAGAGACAACAAGTAAGACAGTTGACTGACATGCCCTCAAGTTTAGTTAGCCCGAATATGGTTGATTGCCATAGTGGGGTAGTCGACCGTCATGCAGCTGATTGCAGTTGATGAGTGAAATTTATACATAATTTTTATAACTTTTTAATGCATTAAAATTGCGAGTTCTCGTATATTTCTTTGAAATTTATCTTATTTCTACTTAATATTATTTGTTTGTTTGTTTTTGTAGGAATGAGATGGATAAATGCAAAAGGTGGTCGTTTTGCGTGAAATTATGGAAGAAAAAAAGATGAAGATTTAAAAATTCAAGCACCCAAGTACAAGTTTTTTACGAGGAAGAATCAGTAAAAAAATATTTTGATCAATTAGGGGGTGGAATAAAATTTGGTATTAAAAGTTGAGTGGATTTAAATTAGGGTTAGTAAATTAATTAGTTTAAAATTTAATGGTTTAATTATAATCTATGAACTTTTAAATTAATTAATTATTTATTTTAATTATACTTAAACTAAACCCTAATTTTATTAACCCCCTACCTACCCCTATATATACACCGGGCTAAAGAATGTGTGGCGGCGTGGACACCAGGGAAAAAGAAAGAAAAAATTAAAAAAATAAAAAAAAAATGGAGGGGCCAAAGCTGGAGCAGGCGCTGTCATCGAGGAGAGAAGGAGACGTGGGCTCTATAGCGGTGACGTCATCGAAAAGAGAGAGAGAAAGCGACGAAACATACAGGGGCTGCTCCTCTATTGTGCTGACGTCAGCGTGATGTCAGCGGGCGCGTTATTTGAGGCAGAACGGGACAGAGAATGAGAGAGAAAGAGAAGTGCTGTTTGCTGGCTTCGGTTTGCAATTTCTTTTACAAAGACAGTTCTTTTTGTATCTCTTTTCTTTCTGTAATTTTTTATGATGCAATCCAAGACAGTATTTGTTAGTTGCAATTTTATTATAAACTAAATTTATTTTTCTAGGACTTCGGTGTAGCCTAGGTTTGATAACACAATTTTTAATTCCATTTTATTTTATTATTTTTTCATGGTTGTCTGTTTAATTTTTATTCTTAATGCTTACAATTGGTTGACCGACTTTTGTATGATCTATTAAATCATGGAGAGACCGAACTGATAATTTGTGATTAATAAAATTAAATACCATTATAAGAGCGAACTGCTGTTAATGCGACCATTAAGAAATTCATAAATCTTAATGAATTTTCAATTAGTGATTTGTGCATGAACTATGAAAAATAATTAGTTGAGAACATTTTTGATATTGCTTAAGAGAGAATATTGAATAATTTTGGAATTTTGGTCTACAACTTTGAAAAATAATCTTTTTATCCACATGGAATTATAAATTGTGTGAGATTAACTAGGTGAAGTCAAAATCCCTAGAATTAATTTTGCCATTAACAAATCAGAAAAATTTTAGATTATGCACCTTTTAGTTAATTTAGTTAGTTCTTTAGATTAATTTAATTTAGTTGCTTTCTTTATTAAATTTCGATTTTCCAAATAGTAATTAATCTAGTAAATTTCGGTACCCGATAAAATATTAGTTCTTGTGGGTTCGACACTCTTTTTACTTAACTATACTACTTGTTGCGATTTTGTACACTTGCAAATAATTCACATCAAATCTTTGGCGTCGCTGCCGGGGACTAGTTATTCTTTTATTGATAGAGTAATGCTTGAGCTACTACCAATTTCATTACCATTCTCTTCACTACCTTAGGTGGCATACTCCTATTGGAGAGTTCTCCCACCTACTCTATCTTTCCCTATCTATTGGAATGTGCTACCTAAGGTAGTGAAGAGAAATGTAGTGAAATTGGTAGTGGGTGTAACATTACTCTTATTGATATTGAAAATTGCTAGATTAATACTAGTTTGGATTTTTTTATTTTTTTGTTTTATTATTATTTTACCTCTTTATTTTATTTTGACTTACTTTTATTTTCATTTATTTTTTTCATTTTCATTTTTTCTATTTTTTTTAATACTTATATTTCAGGACATACAAATACATTATCATGGCGAACAATGAGGAAAACAGGTCTTTGAGAGATTATGTTATGCACTCAATTCATGGAGCAACATCAAGCATAAAAAGGCCTGCAACTAAAGCAAACAACTTTGAAATTAAACCAGCAATTATTCAAATGATTCAACAGACTGTTCAATTTTGGGGACTATCGTACGAGGATCCTTATGTTCACATTGCAAACTTTCTAAAAATTTGTGACACTTTCAAGCACAATGAAGTATCAGATGATGTAATCAGATTGAGACTCTTTTCTTTTTCACTAAGAGATTAGGCATAGGCTTGGCTAAAGTTTCTACCACCCGGTAGTATTATTACTTGGGTGGGACTTGCACAAACTTTTTTGGCTAAGTATTTTCCGCCGGTAAAGACAGCGAAGCTAAGAAATGATATTACCACATTCATTCAATTTGAGACAGTGTCTTTGTATGATGCATGAGAGATGTACAAAGAGCTATTGAGAAAGTTTCCTCATCATGAACAACCGAAATGGCTGCAAATTCAAATATTCTATAATGGTTTGGAGTTACAAATCGATTTATGGTTGACGCAGCAGCTGGAGGTGCACTTATGAGCAAAACTCATGAAGCAGCCTATGAACTTTTAGAGGAGATGGCATCTAATAATTACCAGTGGTCTTCAGAGAGAACAATGCCAAGAAAAGTGACTGGAATTTTTGAACTTGATCCTATTACTGCTTTAATTGCACAAATTGCTACTTTGTCTAAACAATTAGACAATATGAATTTTAATGCTATTCAAACTAATATTATTTGTAATTTTTGTGCAGAAAATCATTCAAGTGCAGATTGGCAAGTGGGAAACCCTTTTGCTCTAGCAAATGCCGAACATGCAAATTTTGTGTCAAACTTTCAAAGGCAAAACAATTATTATGCAAACACATACAATCCAGAATAGAGAAATCACCCCAACTTTTCTTGGAGCAACGATCAAGGAGGAGCAATTAGACCACCTTAGAATTTTCAGCATCATGAAAAGAAGCCGATACTTGAAGAGATGTTCATGCAACACATGCAGAAGACAGATTTGGCAATCCAAAATGTTGCAATTTCTTCTTCAGCTTCAATTCGCAATCTTGATGTTCAAATTGGTCAAATTTCAAATATTCTTAACAAAAGAACAGCAGGAACATTACTTAATAACACAGTGACCAACCCCACGGAGCATGTCAAAACAATAACACTAAGAAGCGGAAGGACAAATAAGCAACCACAAGAAGAAAATGGCAAAAAAAATATGGTTGAAAAGGAAGATGAGTACGAACCAATTGTGGAGGATAAAACACAGCATGAGCAAGTAACTTTTGATATTTTTAAATCCATGAAGTTTTCTGTTGAAGAACAACCGTGTTTTCAAGTAAGTAAAATTGATTTAACTGTGGACGAGAAACATAAGGTTGAACTTGAAAAGTTACCAATCGAAGTATGTCCAACAAATTCAGCAACTCTTGAATCTGAGAAAGAAAAGAATTTGAAATATGTTATGTATTTGGATGCTGCATCATCTATTCATCCATTTTCTCAGCTGACATTCAAGAAGGTGGGGATATCAAAGACTCCATCTTCAAGAAAGAAACGGCTGAAATTTGAGCCGCTACCATCAAGCTTGAGGGATGCATAGAGAAAACATAATCCACGCATGAAGAGAATTATTGGAAAATAAGCTCGTATGTTGTTGGATCTTGGCATCACATAACCATCTCACTATCAAGTCTGGCTGAAGACTATAAACTTAGCGCTTCTTGGGAGGCAACCCATGCTTTCTTTTGCTGCATTTAGATTTGATTTTTTGATTTAGTTTTTTTAAAATTTTAATTTTTTGATTTTATTTTGTAGGATTGCATAATTTTGAAAGTGGCCGAGCGAAACTGTATTCTACACTTACATTGATGGCTGTTTATTAGCAGGATGGAGTCAGAATCTGGAAAAGTGTTTCAAAGAGAGATTGTAGGCAATTGTCTTAGCTTTCCAGAACAAAAAGAAGCAGGCCATTTGAACATCTACAGCTCCAGATATCGCTGAAACAGTGAACGTCACGCGTGCAGAATTTTAACGCGAATCAGGGGAGAAATTCTGAACTTTTTGCATTCTTTTTGTTTTTCTTTTCCCTTTCCCATTAAGGACAATTTGATATTCAAGTTTGGGGGAAGGGTTACAAATTTATTTTTTATTTTATATATATTTGAAAAGAAAAAAACAAAACAAAAGGGAATTGCAATTGGGTTTACCATTACACTTTTGAGTTCTTTATTGTGCTAAAACATTGAATTATTTTTAGGATAGACAATTACTTATAAAGCAAGATTAAGCATACTTATTTACTTTAGGATTATTGAATTTCAAATTCCTTACAAAATTGTAAGAGTCATGTGATTATACATAAATAAAAATTGTGATGCTTTTTCTTATGATTATCCCCTTTGATCTAGTCCTAAACAAAGTTTAAGTAAATAGAATAATACTTAAAGAAAAAAATTATATGAATAAAGTCTATCTACTCCAATGTTTTGAGTTGCTTAGTAACTAGGGATATTCATCACAAATGTTTACTTTTACGTCAAACGATAGCTTGAAATATGAGTATGCAAAGCACTGTAAGTTTGTGACTTGTTGAGTAACTGGGTGAATTCATCACAAATGTTTGCATTCACGTCAAAAGGCAAGTGAAAACTTAGAGAAGAGACAAAAAAAATTGTGTATGCTTGGAGAAGGGGTAATCACATATGGAGTTGTTACGTACTATAATTACATTAATTACATAACAAATATGATTGGGTTTGGAATTATGAATAAATAATTGAACTGGAGAAAGTGGGTATGCTTGGTTTTATTTTATTTTCTATTGTTTATATGTTTAATTGCAATTTTGATGCTTGCATAATGAGACCTCTTAGTGTGATGAGTTGAGCCTACTTATGATTATTATTATTTTTATTCATGGTTTGACTTTTTGCTCGAGAACAAGCAAAATCTTAAGTTTGGGGTATTTGATGAGTGAAATTTATACATAATTTTTATTACTCTTTAATGCATTAAAATTGTGAGTTCTTGTTTACTTCTTTGAAATTTATCTTATTTCTACTCAATATTATTTGTTTGTCTGTTTTGTAGGAATGAGATGGATAGATGCAAAAGGTGGTCATTTTGCGTGAAATTATGGAAGAAAAAAAAGATGAAAATTTAAACATTCAAGCACCCAAGTACACGTTTTTTACGAGGAAGGATCAGTAAAAAAATATTTTGATCAATTAGGGCGTGAAATAAAATTTTGTATTAAAAGTTGAGTGAATTTAAATTAGAGTTAGTAAATTAATTAGTTTAAAATTTAATAGTTTAATTATAATCTATGAATTTTTAAATTAATTAATTAACTATTTTAATTATACTTAAACTAAACCCTAATTTTATTAAACCCCTACCTACCCCTATATATACACCAGGCTAACGAATGTGTGGCGGCGTGGACACCAGGGAAAAAAAAAGAAAAATAAAAATAAAAAAAAAGGGAGGGGGCCAAAGCTGCAGCAAGCGCTGTCATCGAGAAGAGGGAAGGAGACGTGGGCTCTGTAGCGGTGACGTCATCTTGGAGAGAGAGAGAAAGCGACGAAACAGACAGGGGCTGCTCCTCTGTTGTGCTGACGTCAGCGTGACGTTAGCGGGCGCGTTTTTTGAGGCAGAACGGGACAGAGAAAGAGAAACAAAGAGAAGTGCTGTTTGCTGGCTTCGATTTGCAATTTCTTTTACAAAAATAGTTCTTTTTGTATCTCTTTTTTTCTCTAATTTTTTATTATGCAATCCAAGACAGTATTTGTTAGTTGCAATTTTATTATGAACTAAATTTATTTTTCTAGGACTTTGATGTAGCCAAGTTTTGATGACACAATTTTTAATTCCATTTTATTTTTCTATTTTTCCATGGTTGTGTGTTTAATTTTTGTTCTTAATGCTTACAATTGGTTGACCGACTTTTGTATGATCTATTAAATCATGGAGAGACTGAACTGGTAATTTGTGATTAATAAAATTAAACACCGTTACAAGAGCGAACTGCTGTTAATGTGATTTTTAAGAAATCCATAGATCCTAATGAATTTTCAAATAGTGATTTGTGCATGAACTATGACAAATAATTAGTTGAGAATATTTTTTATATTACTTAGAGAGAATATTGAATAATTTTGGAATTTTGGTCTACAACTTTGAAAAATAATCTTTTTATTTACATGGAATTATAAATTGTGTGGGATTAACTAGGTGAAGTCAAAAGCCCTAGAATTAATTTTGTCATTAACAAATCAGAAAAATTTCAGATTCTGCACCTTTTAATTAATTTAGTTAGTTCTTTAGATTAATTTAATTTAGTTGCTTTCTTTATTAAATTTTGATTTTCCAAATAGTAATTAATCTAGTAAATTTCGGTGCTCGATAAAATAATTAGTTCTTGTGGGTTCGACACTCTTTTCATTTAACTATACTACTTGTTGCGATGTTGTACACTTGCAAATAATTCACATCAGCAGTATTGGGTATTAGGTCTTGGATCTGATTGAAGTCTACCAAATAGAAGAAAAGAGTACTTTATCTGAGAGGTGAGCGAATTCTCTATTGTAAACAGCAAGTATTTCCAATTAGGCTTGAGAGTGTGGTGAGATTTGTAACTCTTATATATACTCTAGTTGATTAATATCTTAGTTTTTCACCCCGGATTAGGGCTTGCCCGAATCGAGATAAATATTGTTTCTTTGTGTGTTTGGTATGATCTTCTATTTGCTTGGTGGTTTATATTGATCATGTCAAAGACTAAAAAGATTCGGTGTTTAATCCCTAACACCCCCCCCCCAACTAGCAGCGGTCCACCGCACCAATCTCGATAGACAAAACTGTTATCGGTGTTAGTCGCAATTATCTGGGAAAAGTCATGATAGCCATCAACTTGCATCTCTGTGTGGTTGGAGACATCATTTAAACCTTATCTCATCTTCAAACTAATTTTATTAAAGGACCTATAGAGAGGCCCCTCTGATGAAAAAATCGGCATCATCTGCAATTCCAGGTGGTGGGATGGATGCCACAACTAACTTAGGCGCTCCACCAGCCTCCAAGGCCATTAATTTCTCTAAATTTGGCATGAGAAGGGGTGCCTTTCTATTATTAAAAGCTTCTTCTAGTTTGATAACGTGTATCCCTTTCTCCGTTGGAGGAGGAACTAACATTGCATTTGTGGCACTAGGAATTCTAACAAACTGGGGCCCATTTGTTGCAGCTTTATCAATCATTTTTCCAAAATTTGACAGCCACTTGTTAGTCAAATCCACAAGCCCAACAACACCATCTTTTGGAATGGGCACTACTCGAGTTCTACCTTGGAACTTTGGAGTGGGTTTTGTCTGCTATGAAGATTTAACGGGCTCATCTATAGATGCAACCCCTTATAGTTTTGTAACCCCTATTTCCGATTATACGGATTTCTATTTCTTTTCTCTTTTTCCGTGTATTCTTGTAGTTCAATCTTGTATAAATCATCTCAATGCATTTAAATCATTTTGAATATCCTGTTGAAACTCAAATTTATATCCCACACTAGAATTTGTCTCTTCTTTTATTTATTTCACTTTGAAGCCCAATTTTGTATTCGATTTTAATTAAATTAATTTGAGCCCAAAATATTTTAGCCCAATGTCCTAATTGTTTTAATTAATTTTTAAAGCCCAAATTCAAGCCACTAACCCAGAACCCATTACCCCTTTATTGTACAGAATCAAATCTATACACACAGCCCTATACAATTTCTTCGCTTTTTCCCCACTCTTCCCACAATCCCGTAACCACACCCCCACTATCTCTCTTTCCCGTTATTAACAACCCCACTTCCTCTCTCTCCCGTTCAATCTCCCCTTCTCCTTCTCTGTTTCTCAACAAAAACCAGAGAAACAAACCAACAGAACTCATCGTCTCCTTCCTCTCACTCGCCGCCGCACGCCACACCGCTCCTCTCATCCCCTCGACGCCACGACTCCCCCGCTCGAGCTCCGCCAACCAGTCATCGCCTCCAGCCTCGACTTCGATCCCCGAGTTCTCCGTCGCCGCTGAACTCCCCTGTCACCTCAGTCGACGCGCCACTCGAAGCTCCGCCGTTCTCCTTCGCCCCTGTCCCTCACCACCAGTCATCGACTCCTCCCTCTCGTTCGAGCTTCGCCGGCCTCTCCTCTCTTCCGCTCGAACCATCCCGCCAGTCGCCACCATCGCTGCATCCCTCCCGCTCTCTTTGAGGTCGCAGCGCCCCCGTTCTGCTCGCCATCAAATCGCGACTCCACCAGTCGCCTCCGCCGAAGCTTCCCTCGATCGAAACCACCAAGCTCGCCTCCACTCACGCCATCGCCGTCACCTCGGAGCTTCGCCCAGTCGCGCTCTCCTCGTCTTCACCCTCTCAACTTCAGCCGCTCGCGCTCCCTTCTTCCCTCCGATCGCGAAGCGCCGCGCCTGAGCTCTCCCCGTCGCTGTTCCCTCCTCCCGCTCATCTTCGCCGCTCGAGCCAGCCACCGTGCCGTCGCTCCGACTCCGAGCGCCACCCCACTCGCCCTCGTCGATCGCAGCCACTCCTCAGTTCCCTCTCGCTCTCTCTCTCTTTTTCTATCTCTCTCTCTCTATTCTGAGATCGGAAAAAAGAAGAAGAAGAAGAAGAAGAAGAACGGGGGATTGGGATTTGGATTTGTTGCTGTTGTGTGGGTGTCAAGTTGATTATATTGGTGTTGGGTTATTTGAATATTGGTGTTTTGGGGTAGAAGGGATCCACTGGATGTATGGTGTTTTGTGAAGTAGGGGATTTGGCTTTTCTGATTGGTGTGCTAGTTTATGTGGAGTTGGTGAGTTACTGCCTTGGAGTTGTTATTGGGAGTTGTTGTTGTTGTGTTGCTGTTTGGAGTTATTGAAGGAGTTGTTGCTGTTTACTACCTTGGAGTTGCTATTTTAGGAGTTGCTGACTTGGCGTGGCTGCCAAACATCTTGCACGTGATCTACTGCCCGGGATGCTGATCCCGTTATTCTAGTGTTCAATTTCATCGGCGTCAACTAACAGGCAAGTCCACTTGAACTATTTTATTTATTCTAGTTCAAGCTTATTGATCTCCTGCAAGTAGTTCCATTTTAACTATCTTAATTTGCCTTGTGTCCCGTCTGTTGGGAGTATCGAGGGTTTACACGAGCTAACCCGCCGTACTCTTGACTTCTTTTATTATCCATTGACTCAAACCCAAGTCTATGCATATTTGACATGAATAAAATAAATAGAACTTGTACATGAGGAAAACACGTCGTGATTAAATACATGTTATTTACTTGAGATCTTTTGACATGAACTCGACTTGATGAACTTGATTTGTTACTGGAAAAATTCACTCGACTTGTTTACTGGGAAATTCACATGACTTGCTTTACATTAGTCTTGATACATGCATGATACAATAATTCGATAATTTCCCACCTGATGAACATTTATGTGATACTGCATTGTCTGTCTTGTGCTGAGGTTTCGACCCAGTTTTATACTAGGAATCAGTTAAAATAATATAAGGAGAATTGTTATTTTCAGATTCGTTACTTCTTGCTTATTATTGTGTAATATATCATGTTGCTGCATTATCACCATTCACTTGACATTATTATAACCACTTGCATGTACATGAATGACTTAATAAAATACTAAAACAAGCCGGGGTTTCTAAGGGTTGACCTAGTAGTGGACCGTCTCGGAAAATGTACTCGGTAGGGCCCTCTTGTTACATGGACTTGTTATATAGAAGGTGGAGAATACGTGTGGAGACGTGGACTTGTTATCTTGTTATCTTGTTGTCGTGATATGCCGAGTACACGCTCTGTAGACCCCACCACTATGTCTCAAACGTACACTGTTTTGCGTGCACCGAACTTGTGGTACGGCACACATGGGACACAGAAGTACGTGCACTAGATAGGAGAAACAACTTGATAATAGAACTAGTTGACATGTATGTACACTTGATTAAGACCATTTGTTACTAGTACCCATTATTGCCTTGCAAACTTGATCTTGATTCATACTCTTTCATGAAACCTATTTCCTTTACTCTCTGCTTGTCACTACTTGCTGTCCGTACTTGCTCTAAGGACAAATTTTCCTTCTTTTTAGATAATCAAGCACAGATGCATAAAGAGAATTTCTAGGAGGCATTGATAAGCAGTTCCTCTACATTGGAGCAGGAGTCTCTCGAGTTATTTGGTAAGTCATTGTATTCTAGAATTGGTTATTGAATTTCATTCTCGTTCATGTGATTATTATGTTTCTGCGTGGTTGTGATTCATTTTTCTTATATTGTTGATTAAGACTGGTACAACTTATGGATGATATGAGTTGGCATACTTATGTCATTCGCTGGGCTTCGTCACGTGCTCGTATTCCATATTTTTGGGAAGCGGAGCGTGACAAGTTTATTACTAGATCGGCCCATTGAACCAGACCCAACACTGAAAGGTTTTACTTTCGAATTATCCTCACCTACATGCTCCTTTGCGCCATTGCCCCAATGATCAGAGATTTATAGATGTCTTGGACATTGCCCCCACTGCATGGAAACTTTCATAAGATTTTTTGAACTTACTCGAACTTGACTGTGCATGTTTGTTACTAACGGGCTCCGGCGATTTCACAATTGAATTCCCCACAGATTTACTAACATTACCGTTATTGCTAATAGGAGTAGACCGATGCGGTTTGCAATGTTCGACCTTCATCCATGGACCAAAGAAGTTCTCTTTGACTTCATTCACAACCTTAACAGCTACAAGTGTCATGTTAACATCATTAGTTGCTGATGAGATCTCACCCTACATAGGAGTATTGCTATTATTGATGAGTGGAGCACTGTGTGTGGGTGGGTGGTCCACAAAACACACCCAAACCCAGCTTTGTTAGTGCATATGCATGTGAGAAGCTACACATGTGTTAGTTTTGAGTCTGGTTAATATTTAATAATTAGGTGACGAACTATAAGTGGACGTTGATATTATTTAGAACTTAAAAATGTGATAGAAAAAAACGTACAATCTAGTCCTCTTCACTTCGTTCTACTAAATCTAAGGTTTGGAAATTTGAAAAGAAAATGAGATGAATGAGAAAAACAGCAAAGCTTTTTTAAAGATTAAATAAATTGACAAATTGGATATCTCACAATTGAGTTTTAATGGAATAGTTAAAGCTTAACGGTGGAGGGAGCTCTGAGCCAAAAATAGCGTTAGAGGGCTTCTTGACTTAAATGGAAAAAGTTAGGGGTTTTGTTCAGCTTTTCCCATCATAAAAAGAAAGACCCAAATAAAGGAAAAAAATCATAACCAGATACGAAAAAGAAAAAGAAAAAAATGTGACCAATATGGACTGACCGTGTATCATTTTAGAGGCTTGTGTAATTTTGTTAAAAACCTAGAAGAACTCACCCTTAAAAGCTAGCTGTTAAAGGGAGGGAGCCCAAGTTTATAACTACCCAACATTGGTTCCCCATATAACCGATGTGGGACTAAATTTGGATCATAACATTCCACCACGCTTTCGTAACCCGCCGCCCTCGGCGGTATTCACTCTAGCGACACTGGTCCGGCCCGGACCTACCAGTAATTTTAATCCAGCCTCTAGGTAGCCCTTTCCGACTCTCGACGGCTTTCACTTTAGCGTCTAGGTAGCCCTTTTCGACTCTCGGCGGCTTTCACTCTAGCGACACTGGCCCAACCCGGGTCTACCAGTAATTTTAATCCAGCCTCTAGAGCGAATTAAGAAGCATGGGGTTGGCTCTGATACCAATTGTTAGAAACCTAGGAGAACTCACCCTTAAAAGCTAGCTGTTAAAGGGAGGGAGCCCAAGTTTATAACTACCCAACATTGGTTCCCCATATAACCGATGTGGGACTAAATTTGGATCATAACAAATTTAAATTTCTAAGTTTCAATTTTTATACTAAAACTATCATTTTGATTATACTCACTATTTTTTTATCGTTAAACGGTGGGTAAAACCCTCCGCGTTTCATTAAAGAGAATTTAACAAAACATACAACCGAAAATAAGGCTCATGAAGTTCACATCCCAACAGGTTGGGTTCTGGAACTCATACACCCTAACCAACAAACAAAAAATACAACGAAATCTAGTCCCACTGATCGGTCACCCCCGCTAGAACAACTTTCTCGTGCCAATTTGGGCTCACTCTCTCACTCAGTCCCTCGCTTGTACGCCGTTTATCCTCTCCAATTATCGTACGCTCTCCCTCGTCGTCCCCAGCAGTGACCCAAACGACAAGCGGTAAGCACCTTATTAGAGACCCCGCAGGCACTCCACCAATCTGACAACTCTATGTCAAGATTGAGTCATCGTTCTCATCCCCTCGCTTCACCCTCGATGACTCTCACCGCAACCTCGCAACGAGGGTAGACGTCGCATCTGACCCTTGCGAGCCTTCTGACATGAAAGAACCAAAGGCACTCCTCACTTTAACCAACCAAGGTCAAAGTAGAACCCAAACTAAAAAATTGTCTGACAATCGTTGCCTACACCAACTAGGATACATTTTGTTGCTAATTGTAAGTCAGTTGTAATTTGGATATTAGGGACAAATTTGGATCTTAGGGGCTCCACCGCGTCAACTCAAATTTCAAAACTCAATTTAAAATTCAAATCTCCCCCCTATCGCAACACTCCCAAATCAGAAAATTTCCCTCTCCCCACTCTCTCCCCGACCTCCCCCACATGCCTCCACGGAAGCCCCGACTACCCTGTAGTTCGCAGCTCGCTGCTCCACGCCGGCGCTAGGCAGCACTTCCGCCATCAGCCCGACGTAACCAGTCCGAGCACCGTTACGATCTGCGTCGCCATCCCCGATGACACCAGCCCCAGTCAGCTCGACCCACAACCACGATCACGAACGGCGCATCCAACTACACCCCGCGCGGCACCTTCGGCCCCGCCAAAGATGCGGCACTCTCGATCCTCGCCGTCGCGCCGTCGCATCAGTCACTCAGATACCCAAAGATGTCGTCGCCACCAGCCCCAGTCGACGTCGGCATCAGTCACCTAGACATCAGTCGCCGTCGCCATCAGTCGACGTCGGCATCAGTCGCCGTCGCCACCACCCAAAGATGCCGTCGCATCAGTCACCTAGACAGATGCCGTCGCATCTGATTACACTCACTATTTTATCTTTCAAACATGATCTAAGTGCTAAATGACTCTTCGTTTTTGTGTGCATTCGAAGTATCTTTTTTTAAAAAAAATCAAATTTGTGTATATCAAATTAGGTTGGTCACTTTTATAACTCGCATTTACTCAGAAATGTCTTCAAGTGAAGTTTTATGTTGAGAATTTACTCATATTTTATTGACATCGTCCTCTCTAAAAAAACTAACAGATCGCGATTGTAACACATTTTGTATGATGAGGAGTTGAAGCTTGGAAAGCATGAGTCTATTTTTAACCCTTTCAAGATTTTAGCAGGTATACTACATTGGAGTTTTGAGTAATAAGATGCTACGTCGGGTTGACCCCTCAAGCTGCAGGGATCCCGTTTCGCCTTCTTTTTCACTTGCCCTATTCGATCTAGCCTGTATATAGATACTTTTTGTGTGTGAAGAAAACTATACGTGGATATACCTATTATATACATTCATATGTGTGTGTGTTAATCCTTTAACAATCATTAATTGCTGCTATATGAGGTGAGCATATACACAACGGATCAAGGCTATGGGTCAAGGCTATTTTTTTTAGAAGACAATTTGTTGCATCATCTTATACTTATTATACTTCTATATATGTAGAGAGAGAGAGAGAAGTATATAAGGATTCCAGCCAAATATATAAACCAAATTAAAAATTAATGTAGCCAACAGTGCATAGAAAGTATCAGCATACATACTGAAGCTTATGAAGAACACTTCTTTATAGACCTATATATAGCTCCCAAAAATAGAAAGTAGAAAAGAAATAGAGAAAATACCTATAGTATCAGAAAGCTTATACAAACCAAACAAAAGAAGCTAAAACATACTAATTACTCATAAGAAACAAGTCTAGGATCATCATGACTAAGGATCTATAATAATCACTTCTTCTCCATCGCTAGTGATTTCATGATCTTCATAAGAAGCTTGCATGAAGGAGGCTAAAAGAATCCCAGTGATGTATTCATGTTGGAATGTAGTCATGTTTGAAATAGAAACCAAAGTAGTAGAGATCGGGTCAGTATCAGCATCAGTACCTCATGTATGACTATTGTTGTTATCTCCCATATGATCCAGTGGTGGCACAGCAGCTTCCTTACCAGCAACAACATTGACATTGTCTCCAGTGTCTAGATTGATCACATTATGAGCTTCACTGTGAAGTGATCCTCCCTCATTAGCTGCATCTTCCCCACCAGTAGCACCATCCAAGAAGTGATTTCCAAGATACGTACTTCCTGACATTCCATCATTAATATCAGAAGCAGAAGACCCTCCAATATGAGCATGAAGACCATCATTTGTAGCTTGAGTAACAAAATCGCTAAAAGCTTGAGAAATAGCATAAAAGTCCACCTTCTTCTTCTTAGCAGGAGGAAGGATTGTTAAAAAATCTACCACAACTCGTAGTACTAATAGCGGAAGTACACTATAAACAATAGAAACTACAAAGACTTAGATGAACCAAGAACAAGCACGATATATGCAAGATTTCACAAGAACACAATCAATATGCAGGGATAACCAATACTTCTTATTCCCCAAGAAAATCAAAGATTACAAAGAGATTACAACTCTCAATCTCTCTCCCTCACCATTGAAACAATCGGTACAATCTCCTATTGAAGTTGAACAATGATAACAGCTCACCTCTTGATCTCATCAGTGATACAAACCCTTGAGTCTACAGTCATATATATAGCCCCCAAGTAAACCCTAAAAGATAAACACAAAATCAGCTTATTGGGCCGGAATCCCATCAACCCAAATAACACACAGCGCCACTAACGGTCGACCGCACCCCCAGGTCGGTCGACCGCAACGTGTAAAGCCCACACCCGAGACGTGACCGGTCGATTGCACGGTCGACCGTCCCCTTCTCTGTTGAACCCTGTACACTCGAAGATACCTAGCAACCTAGTTGCGGTCGGGTGGTCGATCACACCCCAGGACAGTCAATCGCAACTGCATGCACATCTTCTACTTGCTGTTGTCTTCTCTTGTTGTCTTCGTCTCCTCCTCTTCTTATCCAACTTCAAGTACTTCGTGCCTAAGTGTATTTGAGGCCACAATCCTAATAATCTTCCACTTGGACCAAACACAACGTTTCAAAGTTATTGTAATCTTTACCTCGCATTATCTCTGCAAATCTCCCACTTTCAAGGAAGACTCAGATACTCCACACTCCCATGAAGATCACCTTCGCCACTCCACCACGTGGAGTGCACCAACCACCCCTCATCGCCTCATGAAGGATGTGCTCCACCAATTGCATAGAGCACGAATACCAGAGAAACAACTTCCCATGTCGGATTTTGTGTTACAAGACTCCCCAACTCGCAGAATCTTCATCAACACCGGACATGGTTCAAAGCCTCTCAATGCACTCTCTGCACTAGAAGTCTCCACGGATGACACCTCCACAAAATCTGGAGACTGTTCAACTCCTACAGTCTCATTTCGGTTACCCTCATCGACATCACCCCACATATCGATACCAGTGGTCTCTACCTCACAAGAGCGACTTGAAGCTTCGACAGCCATATCGCAAAGTACCCTCACCACAGCAATGTCGTGCCCTCTAGGATCACTTCCATGGTCAGCAACTCCCACTAAATTAGTAACCTCCCCTCCACAACTGAAAGAACTCAGTTCCACCTCACACAACCTACTACTCGATTCCGGCTGAGAGTCAACTACAGGAGAAACGTCCCTTATGTCTCTAAGAAAATACAGCGTTCCCTCACACTTTCCATTTGTAATCACCCTTGAACCTGTAACTATACGCCACTCTCCACTACCAATTGTAGTAGACATACCCTCTTTGTCTAGCCTTCCAATCGAGATAAGATTTTTCTTCAAATCTGGAACATGTCTTGTCTCTCGCAAGACAACACTCTTATCATCATTGGCTTTCACGCAAATAGCACCAACCCCACATACAGGACACCGGTGACCATTCTTCACAATCACATCTCCAAAAGAACCCTTCTCGTAGTCGTCAAACACATCTCTCCTCGGAGTGCAATAAAAAGAAGCTCTCGAATCAATACAGCAATCTTGAGTGCCCAACTCCTCCCGAGCTGATAAGCATATTCAACAAGCCCCACTTGAGCTTCCTTTGGAATATCTCTCTTCGGTTTCTCCTGCTTTTTCTTCATATAAGCCTTGCAACTACGCATCATGTGACCCTTCTTGTGACAATACCAGCACTCAGGCCCATGTCCCTTATCGTTGTCGTCAGACCCACTCTTAGATAAACTACTCTGATCCTTTCTTCTTCGACTGCTCTTAGATCTCCCACGTCTCCTCTCAACAGACATTGCAGAATCTCTAGAAGATGATGATGGATATCTCCCGTTTCTCACACTTCTCACCTCCTTGTTAAAAATGCTACTTACCACATCCTGTAGAGTCGTCGAATCTGTCATAGTACTTGTAATAGTCTGTTCCACTGTATCATAACTATCGGGTAAAGTAGATAGAAATAACAATGGCTGCCCCCTCTCTGAAAACTTTGGACCTGTAGTTTCCATCTGGTTATAAACCATACAGTAATTGTTCACATGTCTGCTACTGAACCCCCTTCCTTCAACTTCAAATTAACCAATTTCTTCAGATGAAGAATTTTATTAGATGCCGATGGTTTCTCATACATATCCGTGAGAATCTCCATAGCCTCTTTTGTGGTCTTTTCCTTCGAGATATGAAATAACGTCTTCCTACTCAGCCCCAACTGAATCTTCCATAGCACCTTCTGATCCAAACGATTCCAATCTATTAAGACCTTCACATCCTTGTCTCCACCTTCCGGCTTCTCATCAAACAATGGTCCATCAAGATCTTTCTGTCGAAGATATGCTATCATACGAATCTTCCACATCGCGAAGTCACTCCCATCGAACCTCTCGATCTGCGACTTGCTATCGGTCATCTCGAACCTAGAGCTCTGATACCACTTGTTGAAGTATATACCACAACTTGTAGTGCTAATAGCGGAAGTACACCACAAGTAATAGAAACTACCAAAACTTAGATGAACCAAGAACAAGCAACCACGATATATACAAGATCTCACAAGAACACAATTAATATGCAGAGATAACCAATACTTCTTATTCCCCAAGAAATACAAACATTACAAAGAGATTACAACTCTTAATCTCTCACCCTCACCTTTGAAATACTCGGTACAATTCCCTCTTAAAGTTGAACAATGATAATGGCTCACCTCTTGATCTCATCAGTAATACAAACCCTTGAATCTACAGCCATATATATAGACCCCAAGTAAACCTTAAAGATAAACACAAATTCAGCTTATTCGGCATGAATCCCGTCAGCCCAAATAACACACAGTGCTGCTAATGGTTGACCGCACTCCCAGGTTGGTCGACCGCAACGTGTAAAGCCCACACCCGAGATGTGACCGGTCGAGTGCACGGTCGGCCGTCCCCTTCTCTGTTGAACCATGTACCCTCGATGATACCTAGCAGCCTAGTTCCGATCAGGTGGTTGGTCGACCGCAACTCTCCAGCCTGCACATCGTTTATTTGTTGTTGACTTCTTTTGTTATCTTCATCTCCTCCTTTTCTTCTCCAACTTCAAGTACTCTGTGCCTAAGTATATTTAAGGCCACAATCCTAACAAGACTATCTGTTCTAAAAGAAGAAAAATAACAAAATGAATCAAGAATATAAACAATGTCAGATTTCTTTTTTTGAAAAATTCTATTGATCTTTTCCTTTCAAATAACCCAAATCAAAGCTATCATCATCATGTCCCACTGCAATCTCTTATTAGTATGAATCCTCTTTGATTTCCAAATTTCTCGCTAAGATTTAATAGAAGGAGGATAACATTTAATCTTCCTTGTCATTTTAATAATTAACCAAACTTGTCTTACAAAAGGACTTTTGATGAAAATATGATAAGCAAATTCATTACCATTGAAGCATAAAACACATTTCAGACCAATAGCCAAATTTCTTTTGTTCAGGTTATACACAGTAAGTAATTTATTGTGAATGATAAGCAAACTAAAATTCTTATCTTAAGAGGAGAAACATTTTGCCAAATATACTTCTAAAATTGACATATATTATATCCAGAGTTAAACAATTGATAAAATGATTTAACTGTAAAGGTCCCTGCAAAATTTCATCTCCATTTACAACCATTTATTGGCTTCCAATCATGATTACTAAGTGAAGATGTGCTCTAAAATCATGATTTTGTAGTAAAGTTAGATTTCTTCTAAAAGAAATATCTCAGAATTTACCAAAATTATTAATAGAATAAAAGGGGGAAATAGTTGCATTTGGATTGACTCTGTATAAATCAGTTAAAGAAGTAGATAAAGGTAGGGATGGCATCCGGGTCGGGTCGACCCGCGACCCGCCGGCTTAGACCCGACCAGCGTTGACCCGGTCCGGGTTCGGGTCAAACTTGATACCCTTACTGGGTGGAACCAGGTCGGCAAAAACCTAAACCAAACCCGTTTGACCCTGCCCGTGCAACCCGAAACCCAATGCGACCCGACCCAAACCCGACCCGTCACCCGTCGGGTTTGTGAATTTGACTTGTTTAGATCTTATTTTTGAATTTTTTTCCTACAAAATATATGTATATATGTGTATATATATACTGCAAAATATATGTATATGTATGTATATATGCATATAGATATACTCTAAAATATTTCAAAATTTTATAAAAGTGAGTGTGGACATCAAAATTAATTGGTTACTACCCATTACTCAATTAGACAACCCCCATCCTAGCTATTTATAGCCAACTCCACCTCCTCACTTCTCTCATCAATGTGGGACTAAAAGTTTTCAAAGTTTAAAATTCAAATACATTTAGTCCCACATTGGTGAGATGAGAGAAGTGAGGATGTGGAGTTGGCTATAAATAGGTAGTGTGAGGTAGGCTAATTGAGTAGTGAGTAGTGAGTAGTGAGCAATTAATTTTGTTGTTTACACCCATTTGATATAAAATTTGAAATATTAACCAACTTCTTAATAAAATAAAATAAATTTTTTTAACCCAACCAGGGGCAACCCGCGACTCGGCCCGGCCTGAATCGGGTTCAACCCGTAAGAGTTTGCAGATCGATCGGGTTGACTTTTAATTTCCCAACCCGGCCCTACCGAACCTGGTTATTAAGCCAACCTAACCCGAGCCCGACCCGCACTCCAGGAAAACCTGGCGGGTTTGGGCCCGACCCGTCCCGGTAAGCCCGACTGTCAACCCTAGATAAATGGCATTCACAAATCTAAATATCTGTCCAAAATCTTACAGATCTACCATCACTACAAATCTTCTAAAGACCACAATTACAAGGAGTAGCTATTTTCCAAATACCTTTCCAAACATAAGAGCTAATAGAAGGAGGGATATCATTGAAGTCACATAAATTTTTTCTTGTAAAATACTTTCCTTTAATAATCATGGTCCACACTTTATTATCTGAAGAAATACAATTCTATAACCATTTACCTAATAAATCCATATTGTGATTTCTTAAATTAATAACCCTCAGTCCTCCTTTCTTTTCTTTGCATGCTCTATCCCATTTCATAAGACTTGTACCATTTTCAGAATTAGAAGAAGTATCAATAAAAAAAAACCTTCTAATTTGATCCATTTTATACTAACCCACGAAGGTAAATAAAAGAAAGAATGAAGATAAAGAAGGATATTTGAAAGAAAAAAATAACTAAAGTTAATCTGCCACCTTTTATAAAGTTCTCCCAGACCAGCAACTAGGTCTTTTTTCAATTTTCTCAATAATAGGAATCCAATCATATTTATGAAGACAACTAGGACTTAAGGAAATGCCAAGGTAAGAAATTAGGAGAGAACCCTGAGAACAATTAAAAATAACTTCATACCATCACAAGTTGAAAATAAGATAGTGTCATCAGCACATTGCACATTAAGAATATATTTAAAAAAATGAAAACCACCAAGCCCTTCAATAAGACCATTATCCCATGCTAAAGAAAACATTTTGTTAAAAACATCAGGTATAAGAATAAAGATAAGAGGGGAGATTGGGTCACCTTGTCTGAGACATCTCTTGCAAACAAAGTTTTTCCTCTTCATTGTTAATAACAATAACTGAAGAAGTATCAGAGGCAAGGCTATTAAGAATCTAATTAATCATTTAGAACCAAAACCCCTAGAAATCAATACTTCTTCAAGGAAACTTCAGTTCACTCTGTTATAAGCTTTTTCAAAATCCAAGGTTTCTTCCGCACGGGTCACTGACAAACGTTTAAAATCCATATACCTCACTCACAAATTAGGATTTCCATATAAGTCACTCACAATTTTAATTCAACCCAAAAAACTACTTAATTTGTAAATTCCTTATTGATAATGGTAAAAATTGTAGCAAATTAGGGTCGTACGATTCTAGCACAGATCTTAATGCTTTCAAGATAGATTAGCAATAATGAGCCTCCCAAATAGGTCCAGACCTTCTTCAGGCTCACTAACAAGACATGGGACGCTTCTAAGCCCATCAAAAGCGACTAGACCCACTAGGAGAGACACTCATCCCATTAGGGTTGTAAGTCAAATCTCTTATTCTCATCAAGAAAGTAACTAACTCTATCTCTTAAGGGAGGAATGTACTGAATGTAACAAATTTATGTCAATCTTTTAACCGATTCTCAGGCCTATAAATACCCCCCCCCCCCCTCCCTCAGACAGAAGGTAATCTGAAACCTCTCTTTCTACTCTCAAACTTTCTTCCTCTCTCTGGTTCTGACTTGAGTGTCGAAGGATCTGTCGTCGGGGCCAACCCCGACATTTCAGGCTTTTTGCAGGTTCATCGGTCATGTCAACAATCATCAGATCTTGATCTAAGTGATCTTTTATAGATCCAGATTCAATCCCAGAGATCCAAACACTTTTTACTACGGCGATCAAATGTCGGATCTTTAGTAGTTTCCTTCAAAATATAAATTCTCTATCTGTTTGCTCCGACCCCAAAATTAGCAGCAACACCTATAAATTATGAGTGATGTATATGGAATTATGAGTGATGTATATGAGTTAAGTTAAAATTGTGAGTGAGCTATATGAAAATCCCAATTTGTGAGTGAGGTATATGGAATTTAAACATTTTTCAGTGACTCGTGTGGAAAAAACCCTTCAATAAAATACCCTCTGATTTGTCACGTTCTTAGCAATGGAAACACTATCCAAAATGAATCTATCTTTAATAAAATATGCTTGAGTAACATCCACAAGATTACCCACAACTTTTGTCAGTCTATTGGCCAACACATTCACAAGAATTTTTAAGATCACATTTAGCAAACTAATAAGTTTAAATTGAGTAACCTTTTTAGCCCAACCAATTTAGGCAATAAAACAATATGAGCATAGTTAATTCTAGAAAAATATGAGAATTATCATACAATCTAATAAAACACCCATATTATCTTCTTTCAAATCCTCCCAAAATGTTTTATAAAAAAAAGTAAGAATACCATCAGGACTAGGAGCAGAATCCAAAGGCAGATCACAGATAGCAAGATGGACTTCATCAACAGTAAACGGGGATTCCAAATCAGCGAAGTTAACTCTAGATTCAAGACGATATTATTTGTCCCATTCAGCATTTAAAATGTATTTCAGGAGTAACCCATAAGAATTTTGTAAAAATTAAAAAAAATTCAGTCTGAATGAGAGGCACATCAGTAATTTTCTCATTCTCTATCTGGAGAGAAGTAATTTTGGTAGCCCTTCTTGTTGGACAGGAATAATTATGAAAAAACTTAGTGTTACCATCCTCCAAAGATAGCTTTTTTATTTTTTTTCCTGTTGGGACCATTTAATCTTCTCCATATAAGAATATGTAGATATTCTTTAGAAAATCAACTCTCTTTTGTATATCATGGATTGATAATGGATTACTTTCCTCGAAAGATCCATTGCAAAAATCTCCTCCAACCATTTTTCCATTTCCATAAAAGGGCCAAATCTTTCATTTTTCCACAATTTAAAACCATTTTTAACACAATTCAATTTGGCTAATAGTCTCTTTAAGCCTGGACCACAAGAAGCATGCACATAATTAATACAAGAATGAACCATAGAAAGATAAGGAGCATACTCCAACCAATATTTTCCAAATTTAAAATAAAGAAACTTAGGAGAAGAAGATTGTAAATAGAGTATAAGAGGAATATGATCAGAGATAATATTCGAAGAAACTTGAACATAGGAAAAAGTAAAAGAAGAGATCCATTCATGAGATACAAAAAATATCACGTTTAGCAAAGCTAGGGATCAATATCTTATTAGACTAGTGATGCGGTTTATTTCTGGGAGACGTGTGGATGCACCAGGTGTGAGTTTGGACTCAATTTGTATTTGAAGGAGAAAGCTGCTCGTCTGACGACCCTTGGCTGACCGGGCGGAACCTGCGGCGACCTCAGAATGAGGCGGAGATCTGGGCTCGGATCAGAGGGTTCGTATCCAAGGTCTTGTGTACCTGCAGACGGTCCTGAAACACCGGGGTTTGTCCCGGTGGCGGACCCTCCGACGATCTAGTCAGTCTCTGTGAGAGAGTAGCAATAACTAGGTGAATTTAAGTGGTAAAAGATTGATTACCTCAATAGGTGGGTGAGGGTCTAGTATTTATAGAGAATCCCAACCGAGTTTGGTTCCGCTTGGGGGCCGGGTCTGGATCCGAAAGCCCATGGGCCTGACGTGGCAGAAGGCCCAGGGGGTTTAGGGCAGACGTGGCAATACCAGGAGCGGTATAGGGCTGACGTGGCCAAACCCTTGGTGGTATTTGGAGCTGACATGGCTGATCGTAGGTCTCCTGTGCTTCTGGGAGCATCGGAGGGCCTAGGCTGTGCCAGGTCATCTCCATGCTTCGCTAGAAAGGGGGAACGGCCCGTGGGGCTGTCACGGATCGGATGCCGAGGACCACTGAGGCTCGTCGGATACGAGGAGGCCAGTTCTGTGGGGGTGAACTTGAGGTTCGGTGCCGACCCTGCAATGGTTCGAAGGCGAACTAAATTGCTATATTTACTTTTCTTGAGTGAGAGTTGTATTGGGCCCAGGAAGGGCCCCCCAGGCCATTTTTACCCTACCACACAAGCCCCCCACTCCTGCGGGGGTGCGGGAGCCAGCCGGGGAGGAGTGTTCATGGTCGTGGAAATGGGATGGCGAACCGTTGAATCTTCCGGAGAAGAGTACCCTGGTGTTCGACCCAACCTCGAGATGACGAGGGATTATGTGTCGACAAGGGTGATGGCGAGCCGTTGTTTCTTCCTGAGAAGAGTACCCTGGTGCCAGACCGAACCTCGAGATAAGGAGGGATTATGGGTCGGTAAGGGTGATGGCGAGCCTGTGTATCTTCCGAAGAAGAGTACCCTGGTGCCAGACCGGACCTCGTGCTGGCGAGGGATTATGGGTCAGTAAGGGTGATGGCGAGCCGTTGTTTCTTTCTGAGAAGAGTACCCTGGTGCCAGACCGAACCTCGAGATGAGGAGGGATTACGGGTCGGTAAGGGTGATGGCGAGCCGGTGGATCTTCCGAAGAAGAGTACCCTGGTGCCAGACCGGACCTCGAGCTGGTGAGGGATTATGGATCGGTAAGGGTGATGGCGAGCCGTTGTTTCTTCTTGAGAAGAGTACCCTGGTGCCAGACCGAACCTCGAGATGAGGAGGGATTATGGGTCGGTAAGGGTGATGGCGAGCCGGTGGATCTTCCGAAGAAGAGTACCCTGGTGCCAGACCGGACCTCGAGCTGGCGAGGGATTATGGGTTGGTAAGGGTGAGGGCGAGCCGTTGTTTCTTCCTGAGAAGAGTACCCTGGTGCCGGACCGAACCTCGAGATGAGGAGGGATTATGGGTCGGTAAGGGTGATGGCGAGCCGGTGGATCTTCTGAAGAAGAGTACCCTGGTGCCAGACCGGACCTCGAGCTGGCGAGGGATTACGGGTCGGTAAGGGTGATGACGAGCCGCGGTGTTTCAGAGGGATTAAGCGGGGTGGTCTGCTGTCTTTGCGGAGCTTCGAAGGCGCTCCGAGATCTGTGCAGGTGTTCCAATTTCCTAGGGGCATTAATGGTGCTGCCTAATAAATGCATGGCGCATGGACTTCCGTCGTTTGGCTTTCCCCACGCCATAGTGGCAGGACAACGGTGGAGGTTATAAATACCTAATTCCCCCTGAGGATTCGATCACAGCAAGAGTGGTCCATTGGCCGCCAGAGGTGTCTGCTTCGGCGGACGTCTCTTTCTTAAAAAATTTTATCCCCCGATCCTGATTGGTGGTGACTCTGCCGTCCGGATCCCTTTTCGGTTCAGACGGCCCTTACACGGTTGTCTGGCCCGAGAGAGATCCGGACGGGAGTGGTGCTCACCGTATTCTGGGCCTGAGGCTGAAGAGCCTCGGATATGGGGGGCGATCTGCTTTCCGATAGGGTCCCAGGCGATGGTGGCTTTTCTACCACCCTTGAATAGTTTGGGGTTTCGGCTGCCGAGGCTGTAAGCCCCCAGCTGTTCGTGGGTGAGAGGGAGCCGACCGAGTCCTGGAGCCCGGGGCGCAGGCGATGGTGGCTATTCTCCCACCCGGGAACAATTCGAGGTTTCGGCTGCCGAGGTCGTAAGCCCCGAGTTGTTCGCGGGTGAGAGGTGAGCCAACCGAACCCTGGAGCCTTAAATCTTAAGTAAAACATTGCCTCCGCCGAGCCCTCCATCCGAACCGACCCCTGTGCAGGGCTGCCAGCCTGGCACTGGGTGACATCAGCAGCGCACGTTTCGAGGTTGTGGCACGATTCTCCAGGTGGCAGTTGCACGTCAATCGGTGAATAGTAACTGCGGAAATCGAGGAGTCGTTTCTATCCTCTATAAATGTTCTCCCCCCTCCTCTCATCGCCCACTTTTTTCTCGCTCCTTACTTTTCAAAAAATCTTCCAACTCTTCAGTGTTCGTCCCTTCAGTTTCCTGCAGTAGGCTCGTTCTTCCAAAGTGATCTCAGGTTTAGCTGGTAAGTCTGTTTAGCTTAGGCACAGATGGATAGGGCTCAGTCTGGCTCGTCGGCGTCGACGTCTGGGGGGGGAGTGAAGCCTGTCTTCAAATCGACTTCGTGGGAGGAGACGGTAAGCGAGGAGGAGGTGGTACATAATGTGAAGCCGTTGCGATCTCGGAGGCATTTCGTGGTGGATAGTAGCGACTCTGAGGAGGGGGGCGGTAGTTCAGACGAAGTCCGGACTCCAGGGTTGGTTTCCGGAGAGGAGGGTGGTCCCGAAGGGGATGGCGCCGAAGGGCCTCGGAATTCGACCGGTCTGGCTCGATTGGCTACACCCTCGCCAGAGCGAGCCAAGAAGAAGAGGGCTCCGAAGAAGAAGAAGGGGTCGGGGATCGGCGGCTCGAGTCAGGTGCCTGTTTACGGTGACCTGACGATAGGATCGTCTGTACAACCCAAGCCTTTCCGTTGCTATCCCGACGATCTCTCCGATAAGGAGCTCTCTGGGGTCCAGCCGTCGTCGCCGAGCCGAAAGAGGGTGAAGGTGGACGCACACCCGACAGTTCTGGAGGTAGGCGACTTAGGGGCTCTGCAGTTGGCATACTACATAGGGTCCAGCTATGAGCTCATGCTGCCGAACTCTACTCTTCGGCCGACCGACCCCCTGCCGGATAGGTATTGCATCTTCCCTGTGGACGCCTTTATCTCCGGACTGAGGCTGCCGATCCACCCATTCGTTCGGGAGGTGCTGAATTGGGCGTCCTTGGCGCCGATGCAGTTTGGGCCGAACTCCTGGAAGCAGATCGTCTGCTTCGTGCTGATGTGCGAAGAGCAGAAGGTACCCCTGCGGCTGAATGTGTTCCGAGCGATGTTGATGATCGGCTCATCGTCAGAGGGAGTATACTATATCTCGCCTCGTGGTAAGGGGAAGGTAGTCCACGGTCACCCGGATTCTATCAAGTTTTGGAAGAAAAAATATCTGGTGATCCGGAGTGAGGATCCTTGGGATATTCCCACTCGGTGGAACCACTCTAAGCCGAGCTATGAAACGCCGAGGCCGGGGGACCTGACGGCTGAGGAGTGGAGGTTTGTTGAGCGCCTCCGTCTGTCGTACAACATCAATTGGGCGAAGGTGACAGAGGCCCACCTGGCGAGTGTTGGACTGAGCCCGGCCGTGCTTAGTATGTGGTTGTTTCTTTTCTCTCGATCTTCTTGTACTTTCTTGCTCATTGTTCTTAATGGATTTTTTTACAGATATGGATGAAGAATCGATTAAGGCGCTGAGGCTCGCTATGAAGAAGAAGAAGGCCGAGAAGAAGGGGGACGCGGTGAAGACGACCGAGTTGTCCCAGGTGGTCTCCGAGGCCCCAATTCAGCCGAGGGCCAAAAGGACTCACTCGGAGATAGGCGGGGACGCGGTGGTTCAGGGGGGCTTGGATCAGGGCAGGGCTACTGACCTTGATAAGGGGAAGGGTCCCCTGGTGGATACCGAGATAGAGGAGAGACTTCGGCGACCGTGGGTGCCGAATTGGTCGATCCGCGAGGGTGATTGCCTGGTCCGAGGGCGCCAGGCCGTGGAGGTTGCAGATAAGCTGGCGACCCCTCAGGACCGTTCGGATATGAAGGCCCAGACCCTGGACGAGGTGTACGTGCGTCTTGCGCAGGCCAATGTGCTGGTAAGTCAACCGAACCCACTTGCTTTCAGATCATGTCGCTAAGAAAGGTTTCTTAGTATTGTCGGGCTACTGCAGGCGACCGTGCAGGGGGCCCACGTGAGAGGCCTTTATGAGACGGCTTTGCAGCGAGAGCGAGACTGGGCTGACAAGGCCGAGCAGGAGGTGAAGGAGTTGAAGGTAGAGCTCGAAGGCTCTCATAGGAGGGAGACGGAAATGAAGGCGGCCTTCAACAGGGAAAAGGAGGAATGGGCGAAGACGATGGCGGCTCAGGAGAAGATGTCGGCGAAGGAGAAGGATGAGTTGACGGAGTCATGTCAGCTCCTGGTGATCAAGGCCCAGGACAACTGTTATGCAAAGGCCCTCAGTCATGTGAGGCACTTCTATCCTACTATCGACCTGTCCAACTTCGAGTTTGATATGGAGATTGAGGGGACACCAAAGACCCCTGGCGAAAAAGGGCCCGATGGTGACCAGGCTGCCGACCCCCCTGTGAACCTGACCGACACTGAGGTGGGAAAACTAGCTGAATAATTTTTGTCCTTCTTTTTCCTTCTCTCGATTGTATTTACCTTCCGCGGACTGGCCACCGCATTTTTTGTATGGAGAAACTAAACTTATAAAAAGAGGGTTTTTGGCTAGCCAAGTGTTTTGACCTTGAATACTTCCGAACCTCCTTGCTTATATGTTTTGAGTGGGCTGGTTCTCTTGTAGGTTATGGCTCCCCCTCCTGAGGCGGACCCCCGTCGTTCCGACGTGGCGTGGCTTCGGAGCAAGGTTGAGGCCCTGGAGGCCACTTTGGTTCGGTACCGCAAGGGGGCCCGTGATACTGATGCGGCTTTCAATTACTACAGGAACAAGTCCGAAGCCCTTAGTGAGGAGGCAAGCCGGCTGAGGAGGGCGATGGCGGATCGGGAGCTCGGGGGCGTCGGTCTTGGATATACTATGTCTAGTTCCTCGGTGCAGAGGCCCTCCTCTGAAAAGCTACTTCGTGATGTGATAGTGGAGAAGGAGATGGAGATACACCGTTATAGGACGATGTTGGGCGTCTCAATATCTTCCTCAGAGGGTCGGCGAGCGGAGGGGGTTCCTTCTGCGATGCTTCTGATGGAGCGTATGCGATCCGTTGATGCCCAGAGCTCTGTGGCTGGTGTGTCGACTGTGGCAGAACCGAAGGACCGTCATGACGAAGAGAGAGCTCCAAGTCGTTCGGTCGGAGTGATCCCGCCCCTCGCTGGATCCGAGGGGCCCTAAGGCGGTGATTTCCTTTAGTTTGAGATGAGTGGAGTGGTCCTATAACGGTCTTTGTTTGTTTTCCCCGAATAAAATAAAAGAGTATGAAATAAAGAAATCTTTTCCTTCTTTGCTCTGGTCAGCAGTGTGGTGAAGGGTGGTGGAGGCGAGGTTTGGCTCCGTAGATTCGTGAGGGATCGACGTGGGGCAATAGGAAGACTCCCTGGTCCGAAGCTGGGTCGACCCTACCGAGATGCTTGGGGACGATGCCGGAGCGTGAACCTGGGTGCCGATCCCATTGTCCGGTACCAGGTCGGAGTTGCCGAGGTATTTGGATTTCGACAAAAAGAGACTTCTTTTATACCAGATAGGGAGGGTGGTTGAAGTGGCCCTTTACACACGAAAGCTTACTTCAGTTTTAATTTACTTTAGTCAGGCTAGCACCTAGGTTCGCTCTTCCAGGAATTTCATTAGGTGCTCGGCGTTCCAGGGTCGGCTGATGGGTCGGTCGTCCATATCCGCCAGTCGGTATGTACCAGGGCGGACAGCCTCGACTACACGGTATGGGCCTTCCCAGTTGGGAGCCAATTTCCTCTTCTTGGTTGGATCGGAGACAGATAGCTTTCGTAATACCAGGTCCCCTGCCTTGATGTTTGTGGGGCGGACCTTCTTGTTGTAAAACCTCTCGATCCGTTGCTGGTAGATGCTTCTCCGGATTGAAGACTTCTCTCGTACCTCGGCGATGAGGTCCAGGTTGGCCCTCAGGCCGGACGCATTGTCAGCTTCATCGAAGGCTATGATCTGGGGAGAAGGTAATCCGACCTCGACGGGGATGACTGCCTCAGTCCCATAGGTCAGACTGAATGGTGTCTCCCCCGTGGGGATCCTCTGGGTGGTTCGGTGCGCCCATAGTACGCTAGGCAGTTCCTCGACCCACAGCCCTTTGGGGGAACTGTCGAGGCACTTTTTGAGGCCGTCGAGGATTTGCCTGTTCGCGTTCTCCGCTTGGCCGTTGGACTGAGGGTGGCAAATGGCGGAGAAACGCTGCTGGATGCCGATGTCCGCGCAGAAGGTTTGGAAGTTTTGACCTTGGAACTGGTTTCCGTTGTCTGTGACGAGGACTCGAGGGATTCCGAACCGGCAAATGATGTTCTTCCAAAAGAACTGTTGCACTTGGCGCTCGGTGATGCTGGACAGTGGTTCGGCTTCGATCCATTTGGTGAAGTAGTCGATGGCGATGATCAGGAATTTCTTTTATCCCACCGCTGGGGGGAAGGGCCCCACAAGGTCCATACCCCACATGGCGAAGTGCGTAGGGCTTGCCAGGGACCGGAGATTGGCTTGAGGAAGCCTTTTGATAGGGGAGAATCTTTGGTAGGGGCCGCACCTCTTGACTAAGTCTTGTGAGTCTTGGAGCATGGTTGGCCAATAGTACCCCTGATTCAGGGCCTTCCGAGCAAGCGTCCTGCTCCCCATGTGTCATCTGCCGATAGTCGATGCATAATCAAGTCTTCGGAGATCCCGGGCATGTCGGAGGGCTTCCAAGCGAAGAGATCAACGTTGCGACGGATGCAGGCGATAATGCCTGACTTCAAGTCCTCGGAGAGTAAGCGGCTCACCCGGAACCATTTCGATTCATCCTTGGTATCGAACAGGACCTCTTCTAATTCGTCAACCGGCTCGGGAGCTGGGCCGTCCCTCTCGGGTTCGAGTTCAACGACGTCGAGGGGGAATACACCCCCTCCGATGGCGGTTATGTAGCACGATCGTGCTGCTTCGTGGCTACCTCGGACGATGCCGACCCCTTGGGGGGTGGGAAATTTAAATTTCAGATGGTAGGCCGAAGGTATCGCTTGGAGGGAGTTTAGTCCGGGTCGGCCAAGAATGGCGTTGTAAGCCGCCTTGACGTTGATGATCATGAAATCCATGGACTCGGTCCTCTTGACAGGAGCCGATCCCGCGGTGACGTCGAGGGTAATAATCCCCTCTATTACGATCGGGACGCCGGAGAATTCAAGCAACGTGTATCCGGCTGGTTTGAGCTTCCCTTTGGATAATTTGAGACTTTCGAAGGCTTTGAGAAAAAGAATATTTACCGAGCTGCCGTTGTCGACGAGGATTCGGCGAACCTCACAATTAGTTATGTGGAGGCTAATGACGAGGGCATCGCAGTGGGGTAGGTGAACTCCTTCGAGGTCCTCTCCTGAGAAGGAGATTGGCAGAGGTTGTTGCTTGGGTGAGGGGCTGTATTGGACAGTATTCACCTCTTGGATGAAGGCTTTTCGGGAAGTATCGGATTCTCCTCCCATTGGCCCCCCGTGGATATAGTGCAGGGTGAATGGTGTACCCACGGCTCCCTCGGACTCGGGATCCCGACCCTGGATGCGGTTCGGAGTAGGGTTCGGAGGTGAGAGTCTCCGGTTCCTAGTACCTCGCCGATCCTGCGGGCCTTCCTCCCTGGGGGTCCGTCGGAGAGCTTGAAGAGTTTCTTCTTGAAAGTCCTGGAATCCCTTGTGAGTGATGGGGGCTCCCCCGATCTTGTTCGGTCGGTCTGAAGGTTGCTTTCCGACGCGGCTGAGCGCTGGCCTCCGTCCCTCGGGTGGCGGTCTTGGATGGTTCGGGGCCGGGTTGGAAGCGGCCCTTCCCCTGCTGTGGGTGATCTGACGGTTGACGATTATTCCTCGTAGGTCGGGTTGGACTTGCCGGGTGACGCTCCTCTGGGACTCCTGATTGGGAGCCCTGTGTTTTGAAGTGTGTGGCCCGGCGTTAGCAGTTGGTGGGGGCGAGTCCCGTCGGTTGACGGAGGAAGCAGCCCCCTTGCCCTTGGAGGTCATGAGAATTCGGCTGTCGAGGTCGCTCGATGGTCGGGCTCGGGTCGGCTTCTGAAGCAGTGTTCCCACAGACGGCGCCAACCTGATGCAGTTTATTTCTGGGAGACGTGTGGATGCACCAGGTGTGAGTTCGGACTCAATTTGTATTTGAAGGAGAAAGCTGCTCGTCTGACGACCCTTGGCTGACCGGGCGGAACCTGCGGCGACCTCGGAATGAGGCGGAGATCTGGGCTCGGATCAGAGGGTTCGGATCCGAGGTCTTGTGTACCTACAGACGGTCCTGAAACACCGGAGTTTGTCCCGGTGGCGGACCCTCCGACGATCTAGTCAGTCTCTGTGAGAGAGTAGCAATAACTAGGTGAATTTAAGTGGTAAAAGATTGATTACCTCAAAAGGTGGGTGAGGGTCTAGTATTTATAGAGAATCCCAACCGGGTTTGGTTCCGCTAGGGGGCTGGGTCTGGATCCGAAAGCCCATGGGCCTGACGTGGCAGAAGGCCCAGGGGGTTTAGGGCAGACGTGGCAATACCAGGAGCGGTATAGGGCTGACGTGGCCAAACCCTTGGTGGTATTTGGAGCTGACATGGCTGATCGTAGGTCTCCTGTGCTTCTGGGAGCATCGGAGGGCCTGGGCTGTGCCAGGTCATCCCCATGCATCGCCAGAAAGGGGGGACGGCCCATGGGGCTGTCACGGATCGGATGCCGAGGACCACTGAGGCTCGTCGGATACGAGGAGGTCAGTTCTGTGGGGGTGAACTTGAGGTTTGGCGCCGACCCTGCAATGGTTCGAAGGCGAACTAAATTGCTATATTTACCTTTCTTGAGTGAGAGTTGTATTGGGCCCAGGAAGGCCCCCCCAGGCCATTTTTACCCTACCACAACTAGGTAAACTATCTACCCAAAACAGGACAATCCACTAAAGGTAAATCCCTAACAACAACATTGAAGTTAACAGTCTCTTTTGTTGAAAGAGAAACCACTACTTTCAGATAAAAATCTAACTGAATTAAAATATCCTCAAAAAACCACCCATATCCATTGGCAATATTTTTCCAATCCAAAAAATCTTTCTAGATCTCCTCCTTCAGCTCATTGACAAAAGGGCTATAAACTGAGATAATGAAGATATTACAGTTAAAAGCAAAGCATTCTAGTTGCAAACCAAGAAAAAAAAATTCCTAAAAATATTAAGACATTTAAACATACAATCTTTAAAACCAATAAGCATACCCACTGCTACACCAATAGAGTCTAAGAAAATTCATTCAGTAATAAGAGAACCACCTAAAGCCTTTATATAAAGTAGTGATGTGAATATTTGCAAGTGTACAAAATCGCAACATGTAGTATGGTTTTAGTGAAAAGAGTGTCGAACCCACAGGGACTAATTATTTTATTGAGTACCGAATTTACTAGATGAATCACTATTTGGAAAATCAAATTTAAATAAAGAAAACAACTAAATTAAATTAATCTAAAAGAAACTAACTGAATTAATTAAGAGGAGCTGGATGTGAAATTTTTGTGATTTGTTAATGGCAAAATTAATTCTAGGACTTTTGACTTCACCTAGTTCATCCCACACAATTTATAAGTCCATATGAATAAAAAAATTATTTTTCCATGTTGTAGACCAAAATCCCCAAATTATCCAATACTCTCTCTCAAGCAATATCAAAATTATTCTCAACTAATTATTTGTCATAGTTCATGCACAAATTAACAATTGAAAATTCATTAAGATCTATGGATTTCTTAACGGTCACATTAACAACAGTTCGCTCTTATAACGGTTTTTAATTTTTTATTAGTCACGAATTACTAGTTTGGTCTCTTCATGATTTAATAGATCATACAAATGTCTATCCACCAATTGTACGCATTAAGAAAAAAAATCAACACACAACCATGGAAAAATAGAAAAATAATAAGGAATTAAAATTGTGTTATCAAAACTAGCTAAATCAAAGCCCTAGAAAAATAATATTTAGTTCATAATAAATTTATTGCAATTAACAAATACAGTCTTGAATTGCATGACAAAATTAGAGAGAGAAAAGATATACAAAAGAAACTGCTTTTTAATAGAAATTGCAAACCGAACAGCCTCGAATCACGTTCCGAAAGTAAAGTCAGTTCAGTCTCCATTCTCTCTCTCCTCTGTCTCTGTTTCGATCCGAGCACCGCTGCGTCAGCGCAAGACAAAAGTCGCTGATGTCAACGTGTCGCCACGTCCTCAGGTGAAAGCCACGTCAGGTCGAAGGTGGGACCTACAGAGCTGTCACCTCTGCTGTGGCTGTCTGTTTCCGCCACGTCAGCGCCTGATGCATGCTGCTCCTCTGTCGTTTCTCTGAGCTGAGTGCTGCGTCGCCTTGAATCTCCTCTCTCTTTTCGTCTTGGAAACCGAACCCGCAAGAGAGAGAGAGAGCCCACGTGACAAAGCAGCCAAAGTCCTATCCTCTTCAATTTCGTGCCACACAATTCTCCACAGAGCCCCCTTCTTTTCCTTGTTTTGGTTGCTCTTAATTTTTATATATAATCTGTTAATGAATAGAGGTTAGCCGTTTCTCTTTCCCTTCGTTAAGCGTTCCTTCTTTTTCTAGCGTTTACTTTTGCAGAAAAACTTCCTCTTCTTCAATTATTTACTTCCTCCCATGATTTGCTCTTTATTTCTTTTTTCTTTTTCTTCTCTTTCCTTTTCTTGAAAACATGTGCTGCATACACAAAATAAAATCAGAAATTAGGATTTAAAAATAAAATTAATTAGTTTAAAATTAATTAAACTAACTAAAAAATCATATTAGCTCATTTAAACCCTTTTAAAAATGATTATTGCACTTTTAGCTCAATTAGCAAATTAAAATTTATATCTTGCTTTTCACACGACCAAATTGTAAAATTTAAAATTCAACAAATCAGTAAAAATAAATAAATCATTATGTTTGTTTTGTTTGTTGATTTTTACCAAAAATTTTCACTTTTTGCATCAAAAATCTTATTTCTTCAAAAATAATTAATTACTTGAAATCTTATGGAAATAAGACGAATTAAACACAATATAGGCGAATATAAGCAATTTTAATGGGTAAATGAGTGCAAATATTTGTATAAAAATTAGACACATCAAGTAGTAGTAGGATTAGGGATTTTTGACTTTTGTAAAACAATAATATCAGAAAGAGAAGAGTTAATGAAATCAAAGAAAATCATCCTTTTATCATTATCACCCAAACCTCTAATTCCAAGTTGATATAATCATTTAGACGGAAAAAAAATCCATCCTCGAGCAATCTCTAGGTCCATAATTTTAGAAAACTCATGATGAGAAAAAGCAAGTAGACCAGATAAGCTAGCAAAACTATCTAATTCCTCAGAAGAAATATTATCAAAATGACATCTATATATTGAACCTAGAGGAGTACCTTATGGAGCTTAAGATGCCATAGGTGCTGGAATTTACAGGTCCCTAATTTGAGCAATCAAAGCAGCTTTCTCCATAATAGGCTAGTCAGCATCACTCCTACTGCTCACTCTAACACTCCTTCTAAGAACCCCAATTCCTTTTTTTTTTCCTTTCTCTCTAACATCATTTGGAGTAGATCTATCTCCATCTGCATAGCCTTGTAAAACAAAAAAACGAATGGAAGAATCTCTCAAGATAGGAATCACTTTTTCTGAGTTAGGACAAATAGATAAGGGAATAGCAGGTTCTCCACATCCTCAGCATCTCTGCCTATTTCATCCTCAGAAATGTCACTTCTCAATCCCTGAGTAATAGAAAAAGATTGATGAACATCATCCAAATCTTGTGATTCTTTATCATTGTCCACATACTCACTATCTTTAGGGTTGGCATTCGGGTCGAACGGGCCGGGCCGGGCCGAAAGTTGTTTTAGGCAACCCGCCCAACCCATGAACCCTTTAGGGCCCAACCCGGGTCGGGTCGGGTCGACCCGCGGGTTGGCCCGTTTAGATAGATAGGTTTTTTTAAAAATATTTTTAACTTATAATAATAATAATAATAATAATAATAATAATAATAATAATAATAATAATAATAATAATAATAATAATAATAAACATTAAAAAATCATAATAATAATAATAGGATTGAAAGAGTGAAATTTGCAAAAAATATTGAAATATTATTTGTATGAATTTAAGTTATACAATTTTCACAATTTCTAATAAAATGAAGAATTCAATTCACAAATATGTTTTATACACTAACATATTTCTTATATACAATTTTAATTGACTTCAATTTTTCTAATTTAACATAACAAGCAAAGATATAATACAATTTCTAACATGTCGGTCGAGTTGTTATTACAAGCAAAGCTGTTGTTGTTGTTGTTGTTGTTGTTGTTGTTCTTCCGGCGAGTTGCTCCCACTTGTGGACGTTGATAGTGCTTTCCCTTGTGTCCTATCTTCAGCCTTCAGCCAGTCTTCTGTGCAAACAAACATCTCTAACGTATTGGACTTCAAGCGATTCCTATAATCAGTTAGAACTCTGCCACTTGAAGAAAATGTACTTTCAGAAGCAACTGTAGAGACAGGAGGAGTTAGTAAATCTTTAGCCATAATTGACAGAATACTAAAAGTGTGTTCATGGTCTTTCCACCATTGTAAAATATCTAGTGGAGAAGAAAAAGGCTCAGAATCTTGTTGGTTATACCAATCTAATTCATTTGGTTGATTAGTCCTAGGTTTTTTTGATTGAATTTGTGCAAGTAAATTAAATGTTCTATCATCAAATTTACTCTTACCCTTACCTTTAGAAGTACCAGAAGAAGAGCTAACTACAGAAGTTGTACTACTAGAAGCAAAACATCTATCATAATAATCATACAAGTTATTTAATGTAGATTCAAACTGAACTAAAAAAGTAGCGCAATCAATTACTATTTCTACATTTTTCCCAAGTAATGCAAAAAACATTCCAATCCAACTCTTCGTACTTTCTAATTTGATACGAGGATCCATAACGGTAGTAATACAAATTAACATAGGAGGAGGAAAATAATACTTCAAATTTTTTTTGTATGCAGGTTTTACAATCTCACCAACATAGGAGGTGGAAAGACCATGAACATTTCGTTAAATGATGCATTAAAAGTGTATCATTTAACATTTCGTTAAATGTTTGCATCATGCTAACTAATGAAATAAAAATGCTACTAGAAGTAGATTCATATGTTTTTAAAAATTTTAAAGTTACGGTTTTAAAAGGTTCTAAAAATTTCAACAAAGATTCGGCATAAAACCAATCGGTGGGAGTCATTTCAAAATTTTGCATATTTTTTGCGATACAAAAATCATTCACAACTGCTTTATATTCGGTAATAACATGTAGTAAATCAAAAGTAGAATTCCATCGGTGTCTAACATCCTTTGGAAATCTTCTAAAAGATACATTTTAAAGCCTACACCAAGCTTTCCATTCTTGAAATACGGTTGGACTTAATGCAATGAAATGTACACAATTTCTAATTTTAACAATATATGGATCGGCTATTTTTAATGCATCTTGAACACATAAATTTAAAATATGACATGCACATCTAACATGAAAAATATTGTCAGATGGACGGTTTAATACGGATTTTAAAGTAGTAATTGCTACATTGTTGTTAGATGCATTATCAAAACTAATACACATAATTTTATCGCGAATATAAAAAACATCACAAATTTTTAAAATACGGTTTGCTATTTCATGGCCACTATGGGGATAGGGCAATGCCGCAAGTGATATGATTTTTTTTGAAGAATCCAATCATTGTCGATCCAATAACAGGTTATTCCCATCGTTGGAATATTATTGACACCCGTCCAACAATCCGAAGGTAAACTAACTCTACAAGTTAAACTCCATAAAATTGCAATCAAAGCGTCCTTCATTTCATTGTACACTTTAAAACAATCCGATTTGCAAGTATTTCTCGGAATTCTTCTAAAATGAGGGTTTAAGGCCGTTTGATTAAAATTTTCCAAGTCCTTACTCTCAGGATAGGAAAATGGTAACTCTTCCTTTATGACAAATCGGGTCATTTCCCGACGAACAAGATCGGGATCATTAGGGTGGCTATCAACTAGACCGGTCCAAGGGTTGATTTTTTGTTAGCCTTGTAGGTCAGCAAGAAGGTCGTTATGGTTATTTGTGATGTGTCTACCAATTGTACCGGTTCCATCACCCCTCTTGAATTTGTATGCCTTAGAACATGTTTTACAAACATTCAAACCTATACCCGAAGTTTGTTCGTCTGGGATATAATCGTAAAACTTATGCCAATCACTACTTTCTCCTCTACTTTTCCTACTACTACGGGGTTGTGTAGTTTCGGTTGGTTGTTGTTCTTGTTCTTCTTCTAATTGTATGTCACCTACGAACTCGTCGTGTGCACCCCATTGTTGGATAGGAGGATCATGGTATTCTTGGGCGGGCTCACTAATTGGGACAATTGGTGGCCTACGGGAAGAGAAAGAGGAATCTTGCCTGCTACGACCGCTACTGCGTGATCTAGACATAATGTAGTAATGTATGTAAAAAAAACTACACAATGTAGGAACGGTGAATTATAAAAAAAATCTAAAAAACAAAAGGGTTGAGATAGAGAAGATCAAAAAACCAACAATAATTATAACTACAACAAAAAAATAAAATAACGAGAGAGATATGAAATTTTGATACCGTTCACCGTGGATACGCGTATATAAAAAAAATCGTGAAAATAAGAATAGAAGTAGAACTAGAAATAAGCGATTCCGGAATTGAAGAGTTGATGAGAGCTTGAAGGAGAATTGACGATTTGATCACTTGGAGTTGGACGAGAGTTGAAGAGTTGAAGACTTTGTTGAATTTTGATTTCGATACGATCGAAAATTGAACGTGTATATGCCTTGAAGATTTGCTTGTTGAATACTTCAATTGCTGAAAAATTCCTTAGAAATGAGTTATAATAGTAGAGAGAGTAAGAGAGTAAGGTGTGATTTTTTTAGAGGGTTTTGGGGGGGTATTTATAGGCTAAAAATGTTATAAAAAAAACAAAAAAAAAACAAAAAAAAAGGGCTAGGAGAGAGCCAATGGCTCTCTGTTGTACAGTAACCCCCCCCCCCCCCCCCCCCAACGTTCCGCTGACCCGCGGGTCAACGGTCAACCCGTAAGTGGTCGTACGTTTGACCCGTACGGGTCCAACGGGTCGTAACCCGCGGGTCGACCCGCGGGTTGGCAGCGGGTTGGGCATTTTTTAATGGGTTCGCAGGCCGGGTTAGACTGGTTGGATTCGCGTTTTTGACGACCCGGGTCGATCTGTTACTGTACACGGGTTCAACCCGAACCCGCCAAACCTTTTCACGGGCCGGGTTCAACGGGCAAGTCGCGATCGGGTCGCCGGTTGACCTGGCCCACTTGCCATCCCTAATTATCTTAAGCATTATCAACCTCAGAGTCTTCCTCCAAATCTTTCTGCTTACTGTACTCAGTAGGTAAATACAAAGTTTTCTCTGAATCAGAATTGAGGAGAGAAGAAACCATACTGTTATGATGAACACTCATCAAAAAGATGAAATGTGTAACACCCTGCAAAATTGAGTTATGACAATTTTGTCCACGGGTGTTACGCACATATATTTTGTACCGTTACGGGTAATATCCGTAACGTATTTTAATATGAATGTCCTATGTATTTTTATATTTCGATTAATTATATATTTCCTGTCATCTCAAAATTCATTTTTATCTTATTTTGAGCCAACTCGAACATTTATTTTAATCTTTGTGATTTTACGTGCATTGCACGTGTTTTCAATACACGTGACGATTATGTATATTCTACTGTTATGTGTAATGTTTCTATGTATTTCAACTATTTATTTTTATAACTCGATTGAATTCATTTTATAAATTGAATTTCATTTTTCTCATATTTTGACTCGAATATATTTTTATAACTGTTTTTTATGTATGTGTTGATTACATTGTCGTATATATAAAATTAATAAAATGTATTTTTCGTATGTGTATTTCGATTATTTATAAACATTTATCTGTTGATCAAATCCATTTCATAATTGAATATTTGTTTTCACGTGCAACGCACGAGTTTGCAGTGCACATGCTAGTTCCTAAAATTTTCTTGAGTCATGAATTTTTTTCTCTCATTTTTCTAGTCACAATTATGTGATTTGTTTTAATTAGAATCCACTATGCCTAAATTCATTTTTGTAGCCCACTAAAAATTAATTACAAAATTAAAGCCCATAATTATTTTTGCACTTAAGCTATTCCACTTATTTGACGATCATATCTCTTTCCACTCGAGGAATTTCTTTGAAAGAAGAGACGTATTCATCAAGCCTGCATTTACGTCTTTTTAGAATCCCGGATAAGCAGCAAAGATTGAAATAGCGCAGCGGATCTTGCTTAACATTAAAGACTCTACTTAGTTAGTTGCCTACCCCCGCTGGTGGACTATTTTAGTTAGAGGATGGGACGACTCAAATCAATCGAATACCGTTCGTGACCTGCCCTAGAGCCTTTACGATCAGTGGGTAAGTCGAATCCAGTTAGGAAAAAGTAGGCGATGATAGATATTCTTCGGATTTGCTGCTTTCTTACTTATCTTATTAAGATAATGGAATCCATTCTCTGCCCTGTCTAATATTACTAATCGGGTCAGTCTGCTTTTCTGCTTGATTCTGCTAGCCATTCCTCTCTATCAACGCTTGGCCACTCTATTGCTATTGTCTCCTTCCAGCCCAGCCCGCCCTTGGCTCGATCCTATCTTTCGTAGCATGCATTCCCATCCGTGTCGTAACTGATTCGGTAAGCTACGTGTCCAGACAGAAAACTGCCTTCGGTCCCCCAACTTACTCATGGCAACCTTCCGGCCACCCAACGACCTATAACGCTAGTAATTACTCCCACTGGGGCTAGGAACTAAGCCCCACAACCCAAAGCGGTGAAGAGCTGTACATTTGAAACTCTTGTACACTTGCCATGTGTAACACAGACATACATCTAACTTAATAAAAACTAATTTGTATGAAGAGTGTGCACACACATTGACTACACGTGCACGTGTTTCTTTCCATGATTGAGAATGAGGGAGAGTGGTGTGAGTTATTTTGGGAAGTGGGGAGTTATTTTGGGAAGTAGGGAGTCATTTTGACCACTCATTGTTCCTATAAATAGATCACTCATTTGTCATGATTAAAATGCAAATCAAAACAAAGAAAAAGAGAGAAAGAGAGCAAAAGAGCTTGCGGTTTTTCTAGGAGAGGAAGGCCATCTTTTGGGGAAGCTTTGGAGCAAATTTTTCAGGGGGTTCTACTACTAGGAATTCTACATTTGAGGTAGGTGTTTGTAACCCCTATTTTTCTATTTTGAGTTTTATTGTATTTTTTTTATTTTTCTTGATTATTGTATCTGAATTTTCTTTGAATAATAAATCTTGCTTTTCCTTGAGCTCATTTATTCTCTTTTGATCATTTTGTACTCTTTTGACTTGAATTCTGCTATTTTTGGCTCACTACAAATTTTTACTCTTTGTGTTTGAGTTTAAATTGATCTGCTATATGTTTATCTCATCGTCTTCTATTTATTCGTCTCTTTTTGGAGCCTAAACCCGTATCCTAAACCCATTAATCTGCAACGAAAAACCCTACATCTTAATCTTCTATATAAATAACCCCCTTAAACCCTAATTATATATTAACCCTAATATTTTAGTCTCTCCCTCTCTCTTCCACCGCTCACCCTCTCTCACATCCCGACTCTCTCCCTCCCTGTTTCCTTTGAACCCATCTCTGCCTAAGTGATCGTCCGCCTCTCGTCGCCCCTTCCGTCGCTCCGATCATCCCCTTCATCACCCTGAGGTCCACCACCCTCGCATCCCCATCATCGCCCAAGCTTCGACCCCCTGCATCATCCAAATGCCAACCAAACCCACTCGTCGTCAACCTTCGAACCTTGCCGCAATCCAACCTCGTTGACCACCTCGATCCCCTCCGTTGTCCCCCGCAACCACCGATGACCCCTCACCCTCATCGTTGACGTCCAGAGCATTGTTCCTTGTCATTCCCATCTGTTTCGGTGCGAAATAGAGCACCGTCGCTCCTCGCCGACGATCGCCGCTGCGTCGCTCCTCGACCGCGAGCATCACCATCCCCGAGCACCCTCGCCGCTAGCGTCGCCCAGTCCCCGCTGACCCTCGCCGCTACTCTCTCCCTTCCTTTCATCGTTGTTTGGTGTTCAGTAGGGAGAGTTGTTTTGGTGTTTGCTGTTGGAGAAAGGAGTAGGATCCGCTGTATTAGAGTTGCTATTTTGCACATAGCTCGCACGTGTTTTCGTGTTTTCGTGTTCGTGGATTCTTTACCTGAGATTCTCATCCCGTTATTCTAGTATATTCGAAGTTATCATCTAACAGGCAAGTCTCTTCTTGAACTAGTTTATTGTTTTGTTCAAGATCCTTTGATCTCTGCAAGTAGATCCAAATCTTTCTATCATATTGCTATTTGAATTCTGTTAAGTGTATTGAGGGTTTACACGAGCTAACCTGATATATTCTTAACATCGTGCCGACCTCTTTGATCTAAAATCTAGTCCCTCTTGCACATTGCATATGCACGTTTACATGAAAACTAACTAGATCCATGTTATAGAATTGTTTGATGAACTGAATATGTCGACTGAAATTGAATTAACGAATTGATTACAATATCTGTAAAATTGCATTTTAAACCTAGAAATATGCATGTTAAACATCTAGCATCACTTTGATTATTAATTAGCAAGAACTATATGGTTGTATGATAAAGTTATTGCTTATTCGTATCAAACTATTTTCTGGCCTGTTGTTTGTGTCTTTTATTATCAGATTTTCGATCTTGTTACTAATGTAATTTGAAATAACTTTCTGAATATGATTTATAGCCCCATGAGTCTAATTTTCAGAACTTCTGACAGATTTGAATTCTGAGTTATAATCTGTTAGATATCAGTATTTTAGTACAACTGTGTCTAAATTTTCAGATTTATAAATTCATGCATATATTTCTGTTTCATAATTAAATAGAATATGTTAACAGTAAAATAAAAATATGAAATTAATTTAACTGAGATTAGACATGTGTAGGAATCACCCTGATTTTTTGTAGATTTAATTGATGAGCTTTCTGACCCGTTTCATATGTGTTTGTACAATCTATAACCTGCTGCCTGAACATAAAACCTGAAAAGAATAGGATTTTCACCCTAGTTCCTGTAACTCTTATATGTTGTGTTTATATTCACTGGAACCGAAAGAGAGTCTAGTCTCTAGAATTTCTGACGGATCCAGATTTGCTTTTCTATAGTAGCGATAATCTGTATTTTTGTACAGCAACGTCATGCTGTCCAGATTGTGTGATTTGTGTTTAATTGATATGTTTGCTCCTTGCTTTGTATGTAACGAGTAAAATTAGTCATACCTAGCATAATACAACCTTGACACCTTCTTGCATTCTCACATAGGATGAAAATAAACTATTAACAGGCCAGGGTATTATGGGTTGACTTGGTAGTGAACGATCGGAAAATGTACTCGGTGAAGGCCTTTTTGCTTGCATGATTTATTACATGGAAGGTGGAGAATTGCTTGTCATTGTATGATCACACTGTCATGATATCTTGTCATCTTATTACCGAGTACACGAACCGTGGATTGACCATCAGTCTAAAACATTCACTGTATGCTTGCGCCGAACCTGTGGAATGAGACGCAGTAGTACGTGCACTAGATAGATTAATAAAATTATTAATAACCTGCATTTGACATCTCATGCTTGATCCTGTATATCGTCTCAATATAGAACTTAACTTGACATCATTCATTACATGCCTGATTAAATATAGACCTTTGATATTATTACCAATCTTTGATTTTGTTTTTAACTTCGATCCCGTCCCTTTTCTTTGATATACTATGTTCCCATTACTCCCTGTTTTCTCTACTTGTTGTCCATGACTTGCTCTAAGGACATTATTTCTTTCTTTTCGATCAAGAATTTTACAGGTACCGAAGGATCTCTACTAGGAGGAATTGGTGAGCAACGATTCTAAGAAGATGGAACCAAAGATTGCGCTGCTTAGTTTATTTTATTACTAGATTTATTTCTTTTGAACATTGTCCAAACATTATACTTTGTTTTGGGCTTTTGTCCCGTCATTTATTTATATTTCCCATATATTGGACATTATGTTGGATATTATTTTGGATTATTTCATTATTATTGATGTTTATCTTTGATTCATGTGATTATATCTTTCTTGTGTGGCTGTGTTTATTGTTCATATTGCTGAGTTAGTCTGGTACAACTTTTGGATGGTGTTTACATCATTCACTGGGCCTACGTTACGTACTCGTATTCCGTATTTTGGGAAGCGGGGCATGACAGGATTTTTAGTGGTATCAGAGCCCAGGGTTGGATAATATATCAGTCAAACATGACTAACTTTATGGAGGTTTGGCTTTGGTTGATATATTAGTCAAGTTTTGCTCTAGCATGGTTAACTCAATGATGTGCACACCACGATGATCACATGAATGTATATAATAACCAATATATAATCTGGGTACTAACCATATTTGATCGTATTTCAGGCTTTGGCTCGTGGGAATTCTTTCTCTTCTCATCCGAGGGATGAGCAGCCCGACAACGCTACTATTCTTCAGACGATTCAATAGATGATGGCCCTCCGGTAGAAGCACAATGAATTAATGAGGGCCACTTTGGCGACCAATGGAGCTGCCGCTGGACCTACACCTAGGCCACTGCCACCAAGGCCCGTACAGTAGAAGATTTCATGAAGCTGCACCCGGACAAGTTTTCGGGTACTGAGTCGCCGCTAGAGGCCAAGCAATGGCTTATCCGGACGGAGCAGCTGTTGATCGTTGCCCGTGTTGCTGATGTTGATCGTGTGGGTGTGGTTAGCATCCAATTGATGGATCACGCCCACATCTGGTGGCGGGCTAAAACCGAATGGATGGCGAGACCCATTGAGTCGGCGACTTTCTCGAAGAACTTCATGACGAAGTTCTTTCCCAGTGTTACCAAGACAGATATGAAACGACAATTCGTTTTCCTAACCCAGGTCAGCTAGATAGTGTTCTTAAATATCATTGTTGTTGCCTACTTCACCTGTGACAATATTAATTTGAGAATTGTCTTAACCCAGGAAAACCATTCCGTGGACGAGTATGCTGCAGAGTTTACTCGTCTCAGTCGCTTCGCTCTCGCCCTGGTAGCCACTGACGAGGATAGGGCTCACAGATTCCAGTTGGGCTTGAGTTTTCCAATCCATGACTGCATGGCTGCTCTTCGGCTTCGTGCCTTGCTGACATTCTGGATGCTGCTCGGATCCAGGAGCTGACCCTTAGCAGGTCAGGTGTTGTTCAGCATACTGTTTTGCACCCTATTGCAGTTTGGCCTACCAGAGGACCTATTCGGAGGCCAGTTCTGCCCCCTCCCACGAGAGTACAGTCATACGCACTTGTTGTTCCGAGGACTGTTGAGACTTGTGGCTATTGCCATAAACCTGGGCATTCACAGCGAGACTGCAAGATGACCAATCGACTGTGTCTAGTGTGTAGGAGCAGTGACCATATGGTTCGTGACTGTCCGAGGAACGGGACTCCTGCACTGGTTTCTGGTGCTGCTCAGCTAGGAGCGTCGAATCGTGGTCAAGGTAGACCGCCTCTTCCACCGCATAGGCAAGTCTTCGATCAGAGGCATGTGGCCCCTAGAGGAGGTCAGACTGGGAGCCGTGATCAGGCTTATAACCTGACAGCTAAGGAAGCGGAGGTGGTTGTTGGAGTGGTTGCAGGTATATCATAGTAGTTGTACTATTCATTTTTCCTTTATTTTAGTTTTTTGCATGTTATTTCCTTTTTTGTACAATTATTCGTGCACATATCCTGCTAGCATCTTCTTTTGTTTGATCATCTTCTAGGTGTTATTTTAGTCTTCTCCCTTCTAGCTCGTGTTTTGTTTGACTCTGGTGCTACCCAATCTTTCATTTCCTCCCGCTTTGTTGATCAGCATAGTTTGGCAAGCGATGCTATGCCCACAGCTTGGGACATCACCACAGGTGGAGGTGCCATTATCTGTTCTAGGGTATGCAAGCAGAGCCCATTGCTGATTAGTGGCGTGGATTTCTTGGCTGATTTGATTGTGATTCCCAATTCCGGTTGCGATGTCATTCTGGGCATGTACTGGTTGGGTGTTTCTTGTGCCGTGATTGATTGCTGAGAAAAGAATGTGACTTTTAGGCTTCCTGGTCAACCCGAGTTTGTGTTCCATGCGGGTGAGACACCATTAGGGAGTGTCAAGAGCTCGATGGACCCTAAGGCTGTTTCACTTGTGTCGTTGGGCTCTGATGGGGTTGTTGCACCCTTAGTTGTGCGGGACTTTCTTGATGTCTTTCCCGAGGATTTTCCTGGTTTGCCGCCAGACCGAGATGTGGAGTTCAGCATTGATTTTCAGCCAAGTACGATGCCTATTTCCAAGAGTCCGTATCGCATGGCACCAGTTGAATTGGCAGAACCGAAGGTACAAGTTCAGGAGCTGTTGGATAAGGGTTTCATCAGGCCTAATGTTTCACCATGGGGAGCCCCAGTTCTGTTCGTTAACAAGAAGGATGGCAGCCGTAGGCATTGCATTGACTACAGAGAGTTGAACAATGTCACTGTGAAGAATCGGTAACCATTGCCGAGGATTGACGATTTTTTTGACCAACTGGGAGGTGCTTCGGTGTTCTCAAAGTTGAATCTTCGTTCTGAGTATCATCAAGTTAAGGTGAAGTCAGAAGATGTTCAGAAAATGGCTTTCCGAACGATGTACGGGCATTATGAGTTCTTGGTGATGCCTTTCAGAGTTACTAATGCACCGGCTGTGTTCATGAGTTTGATGAACAAGGTGTTCTTACCCTTCTTGGACCAGTTTGTCGTGGTCTTCATTGATGACATATTGGTGTACTCTCGGAATAGGGAAGATCATGCTGTGAATTTGAAGGTTGTTCTGCAGACTTTGAGGGAGAACCAGCTGTATGGGAAGCTCAATAAATGTGAGTTCTGGCTGGATCGGGTTGCTTTTCTGGGTCACATTATTTCTATCGATGGTGTTTCTATTGATCCATCGAAGATTTCTGCGGTCAAGGATTGGCCAATTTTGAAGTCTGCATCTGAGGTGCGGAGCTTTCTTTGTTTGGCCGGGTATTATTAGAAGTTCGTTCAGGATTTCTCGAAGATTGTTGGGCCTCTGACCAGTTTGACGAAGGAGCAGAAGTTTGATTGGGATGAAGCTTGTGATGAAGCTTTTGCAGAGTTGAAGCGTCGGTTGACGTCAGCGCATGTGATGACAGTTCGGGTGGTTTTGTGATCCATTGTGATGCATCGGTTGGAGGTCTGGGAGTAGTGCTGATGCAGCGAGGCAGGGTTGTCGCTTATGCATCGAGACAATTGAAACCTCATGAGAAGAATTATCCCACGCATGATCTGGAGCTTGCGGCCGTGATTTTTGCCTTGAAGTTGTGGAGGTAATATCTGCTTGGGGATAGAGTGAAAATATTCGCAGATCACAAGAGCCTCAAGTATGTGTTCACATAGAAGGAATTGAACATGAGGCAAAGAAGATGGTTGGAATTGATGTCAGACTTTGACATCAATTTGTAGTATCACCCGGGTAAAGTAAACATGGTGCCTGATTCTTTGAGTAGGAGGCCCACTGCTATGTTCCTCACTAAGCAGAAGAAAATAGTGGAGGATATGAGAAGGCTGGAGTTGGATGTATTATTTTCTGGATCAGCTCAGCAGTTAATGATGTTGCAGTTGCAGTCTTCCTTGGTAGAGCAGATTAAGGAAGCCCAAGCGGGGGACCAGCAGTTGCAGAAGTTCCGTAGTGAAGTGGAAGCCGATTTGAGGACCGGTTTGGTCATTCATGCAGATGGGTCGCTCCGTTTTGGTTCTAGGTTGTGTGTACCTAGAGGAGAAGTCAGGAAAAAGCTACTTGAGAAAGCTCATCGGTCCCCGTATTCTATTCATCCAGGTGGTACAAAGATGTACATGGACTTGAAGCAACATTTCTGGTGGCATGGTATGAAGAGATATGTGGCTAGATATGTCTCTCAGTGCCTGATCTGTCAGCAAGTGAAGGCAGAGCATCATAAGACCGCGAGACTTTTGCAACCTCTTCCAATCCCAAAGTGGAAATGAGAGAATATCACGATGGATTTTATGAGAGCATTTTCAAGGAGTCCCAAGGGTCATAATGCTATCTGGGTGATAGTGGATCGGCTGACGAAGTGTGCTCACTTCATTCTTTTCCGTTTGGGCCAGTCCACGAAGAGTTTGGCCGAGAAGTATGTTCAGGAGGTTGTCCGTCTGCATAGAGTTCCTGTCAGCATCGTATTGGATAGAGATACGAGATTCAGGTTTCAGTTCTAGGTGAGTCTGCAGAAGAGCTTGGGTACTAAGTTGAGCTACAGTACAGTGTTCCATCCTCAGACAGATGGGCAGTCAGAAAGGACGATTCAGACCTTAGAAGACATGTTGAGATCCTGTGTTATTCAGTTTGGAGGTTCGTGGGAAGATCATCTTCACTTAGCCGAGTTTTCATATAATAATAGTTATCAGGCGAGTCTCAAAGCTACTCCATTTGAGGCTTTGTATGGGCACAAGTGTAGATCGCCAATCTGTTGGGATAAAATCAGTGAAAGGAAGCTTTTGGGTCTTGAGTTGATCACGAAGATAGTTGATGTCGTGGCTCAAATTCGGAAGCTTCTCAGGATAGGCAGAGGAGAAGGGTAGACTGTCACTGTAGACCTCTATAGTTTGAGGCGGGCAAGCATGTGTTCATCAAGGTATCACCTTGGAAAGGTGTTATCCGATTTGTAGGTAGGGGCAAGTTGAATCCCCGGTTCATTGGTCCATTCGATATTGTGGAACGTGTGGGCAAGGTAGCCTACAGGCTTGCTCCACCGCCAGCTTTAGCGGGTGGCCATGATGTATTCCATGTTTCTCAGCTTAGGAAATACATCAGAGATGACAGTCATGTGGTTGACTACTCAGATTTTTCTGTGAGGCTGGATTTGTCCTGTGAAATTCAGTCAGTCTCATTCTTAGACCTTCGAGAGAAAGTGTTGAAGAATAGAGTCATGAAGTTGGTTTGAGTTTCTTGGAATCCTCACTCGCCACGTGAGTCGACTTGGGAGTTGGAGGAGGAAATTTTGGAGAAGTTCCCTCATTTGTTTGAGTAGCGTTTTGTTTTGTTTCGGGGTTGCCCTATGTACCACTTGTATGAATTTCGAAGAAATTCTTCTTGTAAGGTGGGTAGAATTGTAACCCCTGTTTTTCTATTTTGGGTTTTATTGTATTTTTATTTATTTTTCTTGATTATTGTATCTGAATTTTCTTTGAATAATAAATCTTTCTTTTCCTTGGGCTCATTTATTCTCTTTTGATCATTTTGTACTCTTTTGACTTGAATTCTGCTATTTTTAGCTCACTACAAATTTTTGCTCTTTGTGTTTGAGTTTAAATTGATCCTCTATATATTTATCTCATCGTCTTCTATTTATTTGTCTCTTTTTGGAGACAAAACCCGTACCCTTAACCCATTAACCCGCAACCCAAAACCCTACATCTTAATCTCCTATATAAATAACCCCCTTAAACCCTAATTATATATTAACCCTAATATTTTAATCCCTCATTCTCTCTTCCGCCGCTGATCCTCTCTCAGATCCCGAATCTCTCCCTCCCTGTTTCCTTTGAACCCATCTCTGCCCAAGTCGTCGTCCGCCTCTCGTCGCCCCTCCCGTCGCTCCGATCATCCCCGTCATCACCCTGAGGTCCACCACCCTCGCATCCTTGTCCTCACCCAAGATTCGACCCCCTGCATCATCCAAGCGCCAACTGAACCTACCCGTCGTCAACCTTCGAACCTCGCTGCTATCCAACCTCGTCGACCACCTCAATCCCCTCTGCTGTCCCCTGCAACCACCGAAGACCCCTCGCCCTCGTCGTCAACGTCCAGAGCGTTGTTCCCCATCATTCCTATCCTCTTTTGTTTCGGTGCGAAACAGAGCACCGTCGCTCCTCGCCGATGATCGCCGCTGCGTCGCTCCTGGACCGTGAGCATCGCCATCCCAGAGCACCCTTGCTGCCAGCATCGCCCAGTCCCCGCCGACCCTCACCACTACTCTCTCCCTTCCTTTCATCGCTGTTTGGTGTTCGGTAGGGGGAGTTTTTTTGTGTCTTTGCTGTTGGAGGAAGTAGTAGGATCCGCTGTATTGGAGTTGCTGTTTTGTTGTTTTGTTGTTTTGCTGTCTGGGTGTTTGCACATAGCTCGCACGTGTTTCCGTGTTTTCGTGTTTGTGGATTCGTCATGCGGGATTCTCATTCCGTTATTCTAGTATATTCAAAGTTATCATCTAATCGGAAAGTTTCTTCTTGAACTAGTTTATTGTTTTGTTCAAGATCCATTGATCTCCGCAAGTAGATCCAAATCTATTTATCATATTGCTATTTGAATTCTGCTAAGTGTATTGAGGATTTACACGAGCTAACCTAATATATTCTTAATATCGTGCCTACCTCTTTGATCTAAAACCTAGTCCCTCTTGCACATTGCATATGCACGCTTACATGAAAAATAACTAGGTCCATGTTATAAAATTGTTCAATGAATTGAATATGTCGATTGAAATTGATTTAATGAATTGATTACCATGTCTGTAAATTGCATCTTAAACCTAGAAATATGCATGTTAAACATCTAGCATCACTTTGATTATTAAGTAGCATGAACTATATGGTTGTGTGATAAAGTTGTTGCCTATTCGTATCAAACTATTTTCTGGCCGGCTGTTTGTGTCTTTTCGTATCAGATTTTCGACACTGTTACTGTTGTAATTTGAAACAACTATCTGAATATGATTTATAGACCCATGAGTCTAATTTCCAGAGCTTTTGAAGGATTTGAATTCTAAGTTATAATCTGTTAGATATCAGTATTTTAGTACAACTGTGTCTGAATTTCCAGATTTATAAATTCATGCATATCTTTCTGTTTCATAATTAAATAAAATATGTTAACAGTAAAATAAAAATATGAAATTAATTTGTCTGAGACTAGAAATGTGTAGGAATCACCCTGAACTTTTGTAGATTTAATTGATGAGTTTTCTGACCCGTTTCATATGTATTTATACAATCTATAACCTGCTGCCTGAACATAAAACCTAAAATGAATAGGATTTTCACCCTAGTTCTTGTAACTTTTATATGTCGTGTATATATTCATTGGACCCACAAGAAAGTCTAGTCTCTAGAATTTCTGACGGAACCAGATTTACTTTTCTGGAGTAGCGATAATCTGTATTTTTGTACAGCAACGTCATGCTGTCCAGATTGTGTGATTTGTGTTTAATTGATATGTTTGCTCCTTACTTTGTATGTAACGAATAGAATTAGTCACACCTAGAATAATACAACCTCAAAACCTTCTTGCATGCTCACATAGGATGAAAATAAATTATTAACAATCTGGGGTATTATGGGTTGACTTGGTAGTGAACGATCGGAAAATGTATTCAGTAAAGGCCTTCTTGCTTGCATGATTTATTACGTGGAAGGTGGAGAATTGCTTGTCATTGTGTGATCACCCTATCATGATATCTTGTTATCTTGTTACTGAGTACACGAACCGTGAATTGACCGTCAGTCTAAAACGTTCACTGCGTGCTTGCGCCGAACCTGTGGAATGGGACGCAATAGTACGTGCACCAGATAGATTAATAAAATGATTAATAATCTGCATTTGAAATCTCATGTTTGATCCTATATATCGTCATCAATATAGAACTTAACTTGACATCATTCATTACATGCATGATTAAATATAGACCTTTGATATTATTGTCAATCTTTGATTTTGTTGTTGACTTTGATCCCGTCCCTTTTCTTTGATATACTATATTCCCATTACTCCATGTTTTCTCTACTTGTTGTGCATGACTTGCTCTAAGGACATTATTTCTTTCTTTTAGATCAAGAATTTTACAGGTACCGAAGGATCCCTACTAGCAGGAATTGGTGAGCAACGATTCTAAGAAGATGGAACCAAAGATTGCGCTGATTAGTTTACTTTATTGCTAGATTTATTTCTTTTGAACATTTTCAAGACATTATACTTTGTTTTGGACTTCTGTCCCGTCGTTTATTTATATTTCCCATATATTAGACATTATGTTGGATATTATTTTGGATTATTTCATTATTATTGAAGTTTATCTTTGATTCATGTTATTATATCTTTCTTGCGTGGCTGTGTTTATTGTTCATATTGCCGAGTTAGTCTAGTACAGCTTATGGATGGTGTTTACATCATTCGTTGGGCCTGCGTTACGTACTCGTATTCCGTATTTTGGGAAGCGGGCTTCAAGTTTCTAATATAGTTTTATAGTAGAATGCCTGACATGTGTAAATTGTTAGATATATGAGAACTTATATAGATTGAACATTCATGTTTAGATTATTTTTTGTTGATAGAATGTGTGAAATTATGATATGCTTGTTTTGGAGGTATTTTCATAAGGTTCTGTTTTAAGTTCTGGTTGAACTTCCAAAAATCATAACTATTAGATTAGATGGAATCTAGAGCTAAAATTTTTATAGAAGCATCTCGTATATGTCAAGAACATCTCCTTAAAATTTCATAAGATTTGGATGTTGTTTATTATTTTAATAAAATCCAAACTTAGGACTGGTTGGCAGTTGCCTAGTTACTAGAAGTTTGTAAACATTTCCGGTTTTGATCATTTCAACCTCTTAGATGAAGTATTTTGAGAAAAGTTAAAATTAAGAACTTGAAGTAGACTCGTTAACCTTTCTTTGGAGTCTAAGAAATCAATTTTTCTTGAAGAATAGAATTTAAAATGAATTTTACAAGATTGAACAAGTGGCGGTCTGTGTAACATTTCGACCCGACCGTAGATTTCAAAGAATTCAGGGTTATAGACACAATATTTTGGGAAAACTTATAAATACAAAGTTATAGTAGATTTTTATACCTTTAATTTGATCGGAAGAACACAAATTTTCACGAAGTATAGAATTTTCTATGATTTTTACAAATAGCATGAGCTGCAGTTTTCGGATTATAAACCTACTGTTTCGCAAATAAATTTAGACGAAGTAATTGAGGATGATTTTAGATTATATTAACTACAAAGTTGTTGTAGAGTCATTTATGTTTCCTATGAAACGAATAAATCTATTTTTGGAGTAGTATTGAAATTTATATGAATTTTACAATACCATTGGGTTGATGTCTTTTATCTAGTTGTCGTAAAACTCTTACTACGTATAAAATTGGATTTAAAATTAGAATGTTAGTAAGATGTATCTTATGAGAAATTAAGAGGCATTTAATTATCTTGCCAATGGTTATATTATGTGGTTTAATATGTGAATTAAGGAGAAAATATGGGAATTGAGTTGAATATAAAAAATGGAGTTGGGAACTAAATAAATACTAATTTACATTTTGATTAAGAAGAAAATTTTGATTCTTTTGACTATAGGTATTCTAGAAATTGTATTGTGAGTTAATGTGAGTTGTTAAATACTAATTTGAAGGTTGAACATCATTCATTGAATGCAATAAATAAAGTTTTACAACTTCGATGAAAATTTTATTTAAAGATGTGGAGAAACCATCTAGAGAATGGCTGACTCAAAATGTTGAATAAGAGTATGAAACTAATTGTTCGAATAATTGGCTTGTGTGAGCAACAGAGTAATTTAATATATGAATTAATGAAGCTCTAAAATGTGAATAATGAGGGTATCAATAACCTATGATGTTGAACATGAAATGTGTTGATTTTAGAGGCTAATTGAGACCCAAAGTACTGGCAAAGTGTTGAAAGAGATTATTGAAATTTAAGAAGTGACCAATATGGGCTATCATTCTCGGTATATTGTTTAAGACCAGTAGGAGGATAAACTAGCTCTAGGTGGTAATATTATTCATGTTTGAACTTAAGGATAGGCACTAGAAGACGATATGATAGAAACAACGGCGAACATATCCGGTAAAGAATGTGCAGCTCCTAGGGGTTCGAGATCGAGGAGTACGCTCGATAAATCTACATGTGTGGCCTAGGGGTAGGCCAGTGAGGTTGATGAAATGGTCGATAAAGGACTGTGGTCCTTAAGAATGTTCACAACTGAGGATACGCCCTGTAAATCTACATGTGTGGGCTAGGGGTATGTTCATCTATCATTGAAACGGCCGGTAAAGAGTCAGCAGTTCCTAGGAATGGTCGAGACCGAGGATACACCAGGTAAATCCACAGTGTGTGGTCTAGGGGTATGCCGGTAAGGTCCGTAGTTGCGGGTATCGACTTGCTAGGTTTCGTGGCTGAGGATACGCCCGGTAAATCCACTATATGTGGGCTAGGAGTAGGCCGGTAAGGTCCAATATCCTGGGGGTGCGACTCCTCAGTGACTACGCGTTCGAGTATATTCATTGGGTTAGGTTGCATGGCGTGGGAAGTAAACCCTATAATGAGAAGTACAATAAGGGCTTGACCTGTGTAGTATGGGATGCATAAAATCTACACAAGTATGCATTAGTGTCATCGTAGTATAAATGTCTGCATTATGCATTAAGTCATATCATACACTGACACGGCTAGGATAGTCACTTTTTGATGCGGTTTGTTTTTGGTCGCAGTGTGGATGCACCAGGTGTGAGTTCGGACTTAATTTGTAACGAGGGAAGAGTGCGTCACGGGACGACGAGCGGGAGGCTCGCTTCGGCGCTTGAGGATTGGCTCGGATCGCCTCGCCTCGGGTACCTGCAGACGGTCCTGAGACACCGGGGTTTATCCCGGCGGCGAACCCTCCGACGATCTAGTCAGTCTCTGTGAGAGAGTAGCAATAACTAGGGAAATTTGGGTGGCAAAAGATTGATTACCTGAAAAGGTGGGTGAGGGTCTAGTATTTATAGGGAGTTCCAACCGGGTTTGGATCCGCTTGGGGCCCGGGTCTGAACCCGAAAGCCCATGGGCCTGACGTGGCAGAAGGCCCAGGGGGTTTAGGGCTGACGTGGCAGTACCAAGAGTGGTATAGGGCTGACGTGGCAAAGCCCTTGGTGGTATTTGGAGCCGACATGGCAGATCATGGGGCTCCTGTGTTCCTGGGGGAATCTGGTGGCCTAGGTTGTGCCAGGTCATCTTCATTTTTTATCAGGCTGGGCAGACGGCCCGTGGGGCTGTCGTGGATCGGAGGTCGAGGGCCATCAAGACTCGTCGGATACGAGGAGGCCAGGTTTTTGGGGGTGAACTTGAGGTTCGGCGCCGACCCTGTAGTGGTTCGAAGCCGAGCCAGATTGTTGTTTTCCAAATTTTTGAGTGAGAGCTGTACAGGGCCCTGGTTGGGCCCCAAGCCATTTTTACCCTACCACACAAGCCCCCCACTCCTGCGGGAGTGCGGGAGCTAGCCGTGGAGGAGTGTTTATGGTTGTAGAAATGGGATGGCGAATCGCTGGTCCTTCATGAGGGGGTTGCCCTGATGTTAGAGCGAGCCTCGAGCTGGCGAGGGATTGTCGGCCGGCAAGGATGATGGCGAGCCGTTTAAAACTTCCTGAGAAGATTACCCTGGTGCTAGACCGGACCTCGAGATTTCGAGGGATTATGGGTCGGCAAGGGAGATAGCGAGCCGTTGAGTCTTCCGGAGAAGACTACCCTGGTGCTAGACCGGTCCTCGAGCTGGCGAGGGTGATGGCGAGCCGTTGATCCTTCCTGAGAAGACTACCCTGGTGCTAGACCGGATCTCGAGCTGGTGAGGGATTATGGGTCGGCAAGGGTGATGGCAAGCCGTTGAGCCTTCCGGAGAAGGTTGCCCTGATGTTAGAGCGAGCCTCGAGCTGGCGAGGGATTGTCGGCCGGCAAGGATGATGGCGAGCCGTTTAAAACTTCCTGAGAAGATTACCCTGGTGCTAGACCGGACCTCGAGATTTCGAGGGATTATGGGTCGGCAAGGGAGATAGCGAGCCGTTGAGTCTTCCGGAGAAGACTACCCTGGTGCTAGACCGATCCTCGAGCTGGCGAGGGTGATGGCGAGCCGTTGATCCTTCCTGAGAAGACTACCCTGGTGCTAGACCGAATCTCGAGCTGGTGAGGGATTATGGGTCGGCAAGGGTGATGGCAAGCCGTTGAGCCTTCCGGAGAAGGTTGCCCTGATGTTAGAGCGAGCCTCGAGCTGGCGAGGGATTGTCGGCCGGAAAGGGTGATGGCGAGCCGTTTAAAACTTCCTGAGAAGATTACCCTAGTGCTAGACCGGACCTCGAGATTTCGAGGGATTATGGGTCGGCAAGGGAGATGGCGAGCCGTTGAGTCTTCCGGAGAAGACTACCCTGGTGCTAGACCGGTCCTTGAGCTGGCGAGGGTGATGGCGAGCCGTTGAGCCTTCCTGAGAAGACTACCCTGGTGCTAGACCGGACCTCGAGCTGGTGAGGGATTATGGGTCGGCAAGGGTGATGGCGAGCCGTTGAGCCTTCCGAAGAAGGTTGCCCTGATGTTAGAGCGAGCCTCGAGCTGGCGAGGGATTGTCGGCCGGCAAGGGTGATGGTGAGCCGTTAAAACTTCCTGAGAAGATTACCCTGGTGCTAGACCGGACCTCGAGTTTTCGAGGGATTATGGGTCGGCAAGGGCGATGGCGAGCCGTTGGGTCTTCCGGAGAAGACTACCCTGGTGCTAGACCGGTCCTCGAGCTGGCGAGGGTGATGGCGAGCCGTTGAGCCTTCCTGAGAAGACTACCCTGGTGCTAGACCGGACCTCGAGCTGGCGAGGGATTATGGGTCGGCAAGGGTGATGGCGAGCCTGTGTGTCTTCCAAAGAAGAGTACCCTGGTGCAGGGGCGGATCTGGGGGGGGGGGGGCTGAGGTATGCTACAGCCCCCCCTAGATTTAGGGATTTACTTGATTTTTTTTTTTTTGTGAAATTTTTGTTTGGGCTTTTTCTTTAGCCCCCCCTCAAATAAAATTAAAAGCCCACCTAGCCCACTCATAACTCAACTCTTACTCACCTAGCCCACTCTGGCTTCTTCTTCTATTCTTCTTCAGAAGTCTTCAGTTCTTTTCTTCTTCTTCTTGTTTACGCTGGCAAAAGAGAAAATACCAAAGGGCCAAACCCTAGTGGCCTAGCCCTATTCTCGCGGCGGCGGCGGCGGCTCTCAGCCTCTCTCCCTCTCTCTGCTACTTCGACCGACGAGGCGACGACGCCTACGAGGCTACGACCTACCTCGTCGACGACCGACGACGTCAGTGACGCCCTCTCTCTTCGACCGTCGGCGTTGCTGCTTCTCTCTCTCTCTTTGGTATTCTTTTTTCCTTCCTTTTCTTTCGTTCTTATTTAAACCTGTTTGATTCCCAAGAAATCCCAGCACCACTCACAAATTAAAATCCAAATTATAAATTTAAAAAATTTTAGATATTTATAACAGGAATAAAATTTGGAGATTGATCAAGTCATCAAGCTTCTGTTGAATCTGTTCTAATCTGGAAGGTACCTACTTTTTGTTTATCTTTTTTACTTGTTCTAATCTGTTCTAATCTGTTCTAATCTGGAATAAAACCTGTTGAATCTGTTCATTACTTGTTAGTTTAAATTATTATGCGAATGCGAATTCGATCGCGCGTTGAATCTGTTCAATTTCAAATTCAATTTCATTACTTCTGTTGAATCTGTTCGTTTGAATGATTTTGATTGGCCAATCAGATAGGGTGATTTTGTTGGTGATATGATATATCATTCAGTATTTTTGTGTAATTATGAAATTTACTATCACAGATTCACATTTACTGCCATTAGTTGAGAGAGAGTTTGGGAATTAGTGTGGCACTATGGGTGTAATTGTGAAGTTTTTTTTGTTTTTTTGTTTATACTTCTCTTCAATTTATTGATAAAAGTTTTAGATGTATAAGAATTAAGATGCAGGTACTGCTAGAATAAATTTGATAACACAAAATTGTTAAAGTAGTCTTAGTTAGTCGCACATCGAAATTAAATTTAGATTACTCTCTACTCTCTTATATATATGAGGCAATGTATTCAGTTATTTATTTTATTTGTTTCAAGTTCACCGAGTGTTCTTGGAGTTTTATTTGTTTAAGTAAAACTTCTTGAAAGTAGGATTAATATTTTCATATTATCATATTTACAGGAATTAAACTTTTGCAATTTGATAATATGAATAGTGCAAAAAGGAAGCAAACTACACCTTCCCTTCTTAACTTTTTTAGTAAGAAAAGTGTTGGTCAATCATCAAGTGCCCAAGTTCCAATTTTGGATGATGTTTCAACATCGAATAATGTTCCAATTTCTATTCAACAAGAACCATCCATAGATGTGGATCTCAATTCTCTTGAGCGTGACCCGGCATTGCGTCGTCCAATATGGACTTATCCAATCAATCAACAAGACAATATTCGGCAGATTGTTTGACAATCTTTATTGAGAGAGATTTTGTTGAAGACATTGATTTTGATGTGATTGTTGATGAATTTTACTCTATCAAACATCGTCGGGTGCAACTAAAATGATTTAAGAATGTATATTTTGAAAGATGTGGAGAATTTGGTATATCCCTCTAGTATTTATAACAATTTTATATATTTTTTGATTTTTGAATGTTACAGTATGGAGAAAAAAAATTTACCAGCCCCCCTCACTTTTCAATTCTGGATCCGCCCCTGCCCTGGTGCGAGACCGAACCTCGAGCTGGCGAGGGATTATGGGCCGGCAAGAGTGATGGCGAGCCGTTGAGCCTTCCTGAGAAGACTACCCTGGTGCTAGACCGAACCTCGAGCTTTCGAGGGATTATTGGTCGGCAAGGGTGATGGCGAGCCGTGGTGCCTTAGAAGGTTTGAGCGGGGTGGCCCGCCGTCTTTGCGGAGCATTGAAGGCGCTCCAGGATCTGTGCGATGTTCTAGTTTCCTAGGGGCATTAATGGCGCCGCCTAATAAATACATGTGGCGCATGGGCTTCCGTTGTTTGGCTTTCCCGATGTTATAACGGCAGGCCTATGGGGGAGGCTATAAATACCCCTCTCCCCCTAGCAGGTTTGCTCACAGCAGGGGTGGTCTATTGGCCATCAGAGGTGTCTGCTTCGGCAGACGTCTCTCTTGCAAAAAAAATTTTAACCCTGGTAGTGTCGTAGAGGTGGTGGAAAAGTTGGCAACCCCTCGCGACCGCAAGGAGATGGAAAGCGAGCCCGTGGAGGTGGCGTTCACGCGCCTGGCGCAGGCCACCATGCTGGTAAGCTCGTTGACCCTATCCCCCTTGTTACTTTTACTGCGGAAGTCTTTTTCTTATCTGCGCTTGTGGGTCGCAGGCTTGCGTGCAGGGGGCCAACGTAAAGAACCTCTACGAAGCGTCCCTGGCGCAAGAGCGAGCCCGGGCGAATAAGAGCGAGCGGGAGATGAAGGAGATGCGGATCGAGCTCGAGGGCTCGCACAAGAGGGAGCAGAAGATGAAGCTCGAGCTCGAAGCGAAGGATGCGGAGTAGGGGAAGAGGGTGGTCTCCTTGAAGGAGAAGTTCGCCAAGGAGAAGGAGGAGTTGACGAAGGCATTCGCCAAGGAGAAGGAGGAGTTGACGAATGCGGGTCAGCTGATGGTGATCAAGGCCCAGGACGAGTGTTACGCGAAGGCCCTCAGTCATGTGAGGCACTTCTACCCGACCGTCGACCTTTCCAACTTCGAGTATGACATGGAGGTCGAGGGGACACCGAAGACCCCTAATGAAGAAGGGCCCGTTGATGACCCGGCTGTCGACCCCCCGTGAACCCGGCCGATGCTGAGGTGGGAAAACAAGTTGTATAATTTTGTCTTTCTTTTTCCCTCTCTCGATTGTATTTGCCTTCCGTGGACTGGCCACCGCATTTTTTGTAAGAAGCAACTCAATTTATAAAAAAGGATTTTTGACCGGCCAAGTGTTTTGACCTCGGGTATTTCCGACCCTCCTTGCTTATGTGTTTTGAGTTGGCTGGTTCTCTTGTAGGTTGCGGCTCCTCTTCCTGAGGTGGACCCCCGTCGCTCCGACGTGGCGTGGCTCCGGAGCAAAGTTGAGGCCCTGGAGGCCACGTTGGTCCGCTACCGAAAGGGGGCTCGTGACACTGATGCGGCCTTTAATTATTATCGGAATAAGTCTGAGGCCTTAAGTGAAGAGGCGAGCCGGCTGAGGAGGGCGATGGTGGATCGGGACCTCGGCGGTGTCGGTCTTGGACATGCCATGTCGAGTGCCTCGGTGCAGAGGCCCTCCTCTGAGAGGTTACTTCGGGATGTCATTATGGAGAAGGAGATGGAGATATACCGTTACAAGACGATGCTGGGTGTCTCGACATCTTCCTCAGTGGGTCGGCGAGCAGAGGGGGTTCCCTCTGCGCTGCTGTTGTTGGAGCGTATGCGACCAGTTGATGCCCAGAGCTCCGTGGCTGGTGTGTCGACCGTGGCTGAGCCTAAGGACCTTCATGACGAGGAGAGGGCTCCTAGTCGCTCGGTCGGAGTGACCCCGCCCTTCGTCGGACCCGAGGGGCCCTAAGATGGCGGCTTCCTCCAGTTTGAGATGAGTGGAGTGGTCCTGTAACGGTCTTTGTTTGTTTTCTCAGAACCAAATAAAAGAGTATGAATAAAGAATTCTTTTCCTTCTTTGCTCTGGTTAGTAGTGTAGTGAATGATGGCGGAGGCGAGGTTCGGCTCCGTCGATCCGTGAGGGGTCGACGTGGGGCATTAGGAAGAGTCCCTGGTCTGAAGCTGGGTCGAACCTACCGAGATGTTGGGGACGATACCGGAGTGAGGACTCGGGTGCCGATCCCATTGCCCGGTGTTAGGTCGGAGCTGCCGAGGCATTTGGAGTTTGACACAAAGAGATCTCTTTCATACAAGATAGGGAGGGTCGCTGAAGCGGCCCTTTACACATGAAAGCTTACAAAAGGTTTTATACATATTAGCCAAGCTAGAACCTATGTTCGCTCTTCCAGGAACTTCATTAGGTGCTCGGCGTTCCAGGGTCGGCTGATGAGCCGGCCGTCCATGTCTGCTAGTCGGTATGTACCAGGGCGTACAGCCTCGACTACACGGTATGGGCCTTCCCAGTTGGGAGCCAATTTCCTCTTCTTGGTTGGATCGGAGACGGACAGTTTTCGTAACACGAGGTCCCCCGCCTTGATGTTTGTGGGGCAGACCTTCTTGTTGTAAAACTTCTCGATCCGTTGTTGGTAGATGCTTCTTCGGATTGAGGATTTCTCTCTGACTTCGGCGACGAGGTCCAGGTTGGCCCTCAAGCCGGATGAATTGTAAGCTTCTTCGAAGGCCATGATACGGGGAGAAGGCATGCCGACCTCGACGGGGATGACTGCCTCCGTCCCGTAGGTCAAGGCGAACGGCGTCTCTCCCATGGGGATCCTCTTGGTGGTTCGGTACGCCCATAGCACACTTGGTAGTTCTTCGACCCAAAGCCCTTTGGGGGAGCTGTCGAGGCGCTTTTTGAGGCCGTCGAGGATTTGCCTGTTCGCGTTCTCCGCTTGGCCGTTGAACTGAGGGTGGTAAATAGCGGAGAAACGTTGCTGGATACCGATGTCCACACAGAAAGTTTGGAAGTTCTGACCTTGGAATTGGGTTCCGTTGTCTGTGATGAGGACCCGAGGGATTCCGAACCGGCAAATGATGTTCTTCCAAAAGAACTGTTGTACTTGGCGCTCAGTGATGCTGGACAGAGGCTCGGCTTCGAGCCACTTGGTGAAGTAGTCGATGGCGACTATTAAGAATTTCTTTTGCCCTACCGCTACGGGGAAGGGGCCCACAAGGTCCATGCCCCACATGGCGAATGGGGTAGGACTAGCTAGGGATCGGAGATTGGCTTGAGGAAGCCTCTTGATAGGGGAGAACCTTTGGCATGGGCCGCACCTCTTGACTAGGTCTTGCGAGTCTTGGAGCATGGTCGGCCAATGGTACCCCTGATTCAGGGCCTTTCGGGCGAGCGTCCTGCTCCCCATGTGGCATCCGCCGATCCCTTCATGAAGATCTCTTAGCGCGTAGCCGGCCTCGTCGCTGGTGAGACAGCGGAGGTATGGCTTGCCGTCGGCCAAGGTGTATGAGCATTTGAAGAGGATATCATCAATCATGACGAACCTTTCAGCTCGGACCCTGACCCATCTAGCTTCGGCTCGGTCTTCAGGAAGCTCGGCACTGACTAACAATCTCCGGATGGGAGTGGTCCAGTCGTCTAGACTGGCACCGTCTTGGACACACATTGCCTCCTGGTCTTGGTCATTGATACTTGGCTTTAGGAGGACTTCTATGAGTACAGTTTGGTCGAGACCCTCGAAGGAGGAAGAGGCGAGCTTTGACAACGCGTCTGCCTGAGCGTTTTGCTCTCTAGGGACTCGAATGACTGTGGAGTGGCAGAAGGATGCTAGGAGATGCCGGACCACCGCCAAGTACTTCATCATGCGATCATCGCGGGCTTCGTATTCTCCAGTGATCTGGTTGACCACGAGCTGAGAATCGCTGAAGGCCCGGATTTGCTTGGCTCCGGCTCGACGTGCTAGGGTCAATCCTGCGATCATGGCCTCGTATTCCGCCTCGTTGTTGGAGGCCGAAAAGTTGAGGCGGAGGGAGTATTGAAGTAAGAATTGGTCGGGGCCACGAAGGATGATGCCAGCCCCACTCCCTGTTTCGCATGATGATCCATCGACAAAAATCTCCCAGGTCGGATCCGAGGCCTCAGTACTGGGCTGCTCGGAGACTGTGCACTCGGTGATGAACTCGACGAGGGCCTGCCCTTTGATGGCCGTCCTCGGCTGGTAGCTGATGTCGAACTGACTCAGCTCAATCGACCACTTGACTAAGCGGCCGGAGTTTTCGGGCTTGTGAAGGACAGTCTTCAGGGGCTGGTCGGTCAGTACTTGGACGGAGTGGGCCTGGAAGTAAGGACGAAGCTTCCGGGCTGCCATGACCAAAGCATAGGCCACCTTCTCTATCTTTGCGTACCTTGTCTCGGCGGGGAGCAGAACTTTGCTCACATAGTACAATGGCCTCTGGACCCCATCTTCCTCTCGGACGAGGACGACGCTGAGTGCGCTATCCGAGGCGGACAGGTAGAGCCATAGTGGTTCGCCTGGCTCGGGCTTGCTGAGGAGAGGAGGGTTGGTGAGGTACTGCTTTAGCTGTTCGAAGGCTTCTTGTTGATGGGTACCCCACTCGAGCCCCCTTTTCCGCGTAGAGCCTTGAAGAAGGGGAGAGACTTCTCCCCTGACTTGGAGAGGAAACGGCCGATTGCAGCCAACCAGCCCGTGAGCCTCTGAACTTCTTCCGGGGTGGGGCCATGTCAATAATAGCTTGGATTTTCTCGGGGTTCGCCTCGATGCCGTGCTGGCTGACGATGAACCCTAAGAACTTCCCAGTGGATACGCCGAAGGCGCATTTAGCCGGGTTGAGCCTCATATTGTGATGCTGGAGGACTCCGAAGGCTTCCTCGAGGTCGGCGACGTGGTCCGGCCCGGCCCGGCTCTTGACGAGCATGTCGTCGACATAGACTTCCACATTGCGGCCGATCAGGTCTTTGAAGATTCTGTTGACGAGCCGTTGATATATGGCTCCGGCGTTCTTTAGCCCGAAGGGCATAACGCGGTAGCAGAAAAGATCCTGGTTGGTGACGAACGAGGTCTTGGAGATGTCCGGTGAAAACATCCGGATCTGATTGTACCCTGAGAATACGTCCATGAAGGACAGTAGCTCATGCCCCGAGGTTGCGTCGATCAAGGCGTCGATGCGGGGGAGGGGGAAAGGATCTTTTGGACATGCTTTATTCAAGTCCGTGAAGTCGATACAGATCCGCCAGCCCCCGGTTGCCTTCTTCACCATGACGACATTAGCCAACCACTCGGGGTAGTTGACCTCCTGAATAAATCGAGCTGACAAGAGTTTGTCGACTTCTGTCTTCACAATTTGCTGCCTCTCCGGTGCGACTTTGCGTCTCTTTTGGACGACCGGCTTAGAGTCTGGAATGACGCTCAGCCGATGCATAATCAAGTCTTCGGAGATCCCGGGCATGTCGGAGGGCTTTCAGGCGAAGAGATCAACATTGCGGCGGATGCAGGCGATTATGCCTGGCTTCAAGTCCTCGGGGAGCGAGTGGCTCACCCGGAACCACTTTGATTCATCCTCGGCGCCGAACGGGACCTCCTCCAGCTCATCGATAGGCTCTGGGGCGGGACCGTCCCTCTCGGGCTCGAGCTCAATGGCGTCGAGAGGGAACACACCTCCTCCGACGGCGGTCATGTAGCATGACCGTGCTGCTTCTTGGCTACCTCGGACTATGCCAACCCCTTGCGGGATGGGAAATTTAAGCTTCAGATGATATGCCGAAGGTACCGCTTGAAGGGAGCATAGTCCGGGTCGGCCGAGTATGGCGTTGTAAGCTGCTTTGACGTTTACCACCATAAAGTCCATGGACTCGGTCCTCTTGACAGGAGCCGATCCCGCGGTGACGTCGAGAGTAACAATCCCTTCGATCACGACAGGGACGCCAGAGAACCCATGTAAGGTGTATCCATCTGGCTTGAGCTTGCTTCTGGGTAGTTTGAGATTCTCGAAGGCTTTGAGGAAGAGAATATTTACCGAGCTACCGTTGTCGACGAGAATTCGTCAAACTTCACAATTAGCCATGTGGAGGCCAATGACGAGGGCATCGCAATGAGGTAGGCGAACGCCTTCGAGGTCCTCTCCTGAGAAGGAGACTGGCACCGGTTGTATCCTGGGCGAGGGGTTGTCTTGGACAGCATTCACCTCTCGGATGAAGGCTTTTCGGGAAGTATTTGACTCTCCCCCCATTGGCCCCCCGTGGACACAGTGTAAGATGAATGGCGTATCCGCGGCTCCCTCGGGTTCGGGATCCCGACCCTGGATGTGGTTCAGAGTAGGGTTCGGAGGCGAAGGCCTCCGGTTCCTAGCATCTCGCCGATCCCGTGGGCTATCTCTGGTGAATTCTCGGAGGTACCCTCGGGAGATGAGGTCCTTAATTTCGTCCTTCAGGGCCCGACATTGGTCGGTTTCGTGCCCATGCTCTCTGTGGAAACGGCAGTAGAAGCGCTGATCTCGCTTCTTGTTGTTGTTTGATCGGGGAGGTAGTCGGACAATGCCATTGTCTTCGATTTCTAAGAGGATGGCGGACACGTTGTGTGTCAAGGGAGTGTATCTTTCGATGCGAGGGACCAGAGGTGCCCTCTTCGCGCCGACCCCTTCCTTTGCTGTTTTCTTGGCAGGTTCGGCATCATCGACCCTGCGCTTGCCCTTCCCCACTACTTCTTTGCTGCCCTCTGGGTTCAGAGCTTCCTCAGCTCGTATATACTTCTCGACCCGGTTAAGAAGGTCAGGGAAGTCCAGAGGTGGCCTCTTTGCCAAGGAGACCTTTAGCTGGTTGTGGCGGACATTGTGCCGGAAGGCTGCCGAGGCGACCCCTGCGTCGAGGGCAGAGACGGATCTGGCCTCGGTTGTGAACCTCTTGACGAAGTTACGGAGCGACTCCCCCTCCCTCTGACTGAGGTCGAGCAGGGAAGCGCTCGTCCTTTCGCTCTTCCGGCTTGTGATGAAGTGGGCCAGGAAGCTGGCTTCCAGCTGGTCGAACGAGAAGATCGAGCCAGGGGTGAGTTTGGAGAACCAATCCCTGGCCGGACCCCGGAGGGTGGTCGGGAAGGCTCGGCACAGCAGGGGATCCGAGGCGCTATGAATCATCATGAGGGTTTTGAAGCCCTCCATGTGATCAGCTGGATCACCCTCACTTCTATGATGTTGACGGAAAATGGAGGTTGGGAAGGCCTCTGTTCCTGGACTAGGTTGGGATTCCTGTCGCCGATGCGCTCTATTCGATTCTCCATCTCCAGGAGGCGTCGGAGCACCTCGTCCGCGCACTCCGGCGGGGGAGTCGGCGCACGAGTGTGGCTTCTCCCTTCGCTCATTTGAGAGGTTCGGCCGTAGGTCGCGGACCTCGGCGCTCCGTGGAGGGCCTCCAAGATTTCCTCTCTGAAGCTTCTGAACTCGCCCCTGGTGACCCCGCCGTGGTCGGAAGGGTCGGGTCGGGGCCTAGGAATTTGGCCGATGAGGCTGAGTGCCGACGGCCTTTTCCTTTGTGCGGGCCTGAAGTGGTTCGAGACCGAGTTGGAAGCGGTCCCTCCCCTAGTCTGGCTAGCCCTTCTGTTCACGATGACCCGACGAAGGTCGGGTTCGGCGACGTGCGAAGCACTTCGCTGGGATCCGGGGTTTCCACCCGGATTATTGGATGCTTGCCCTCCGTCGAGGGCCCCCTCGGGAGGAGGCCCGTCTTGTCGGGCGGAACGGGCTGATCTTCGATCTCGGGGAGCCATGGAAGATTAGGTCGAGGGAGAGCGTCGGTGGCGAGGCTCGGACTCACGTCCGTACCGGATAAAGATTCCCACAGACGGCGTCAACCTGATGCGGTTTGTTTTTGGTCGCAGTGTGGATGCACCAGGTGTGAGTTCGAACTCAATTTGTAACGAGGGAAGAGTGCGGCACGGGACGACGAGCGGGAGGCTCGCTTCGGCGCTTGAGGATCGGCTCGGATTGCTCGCCTCGGGTACCTGCAGACGGTCCTGAGACACCGGGGTTTATCCCGGCGGCGGACCCTCCGACGATCTAGTCAGTCTCTGTGAGAGAGTAGCAATAACTAGGGAAATTTGGATGGCAAAAGATTGATTACCTGAAAAGGTGGGTGAGGGTCTAGTATTTATAGGGAGTTCCAACCAGGTTTGGATCCGCTTGGGGGTCGGGTCTGAACCCGAAAGCCCATGGGCCTGACGTGGCAGAAGGCCCAGGGGGTTTAGGGCTGACGTGGCAGTACCAAGAGTGGTATAGGACTGACGTGGCAAAGCCCTTGGTGGTATTTGGAGCCGACATGGCAGATCATGGGGCTCCTGTGTTCCTGGGGGAATCTGGTGGCCTAGGTTGTGCCAGGTCATCTTCATTCTTTATCAGGCTGGGCAGACGGCCCGTGGGGCTGTCGTGGATCGGAGGCCGAGGGCCATCGAGACTCGTCGGATACGAGGAGGCCAGATTTGTGGGGGTGAACTTGAGGTTCGGCGCCGACCCTGTAGTGGTTCGAAGCCGAGCCAGATTGTTGTTTTCCAAATTTTTGAGTGAGAGCTGTACAGGGCCCTGGTTGGGCCCCAAGCCATTTTTACCCTACCACACTTTTCATGTTCGCATTCAAGTTTGTATTTACTAAAGTAAAAGAATCGTTGTATTATAGCATTGCGTCAGTTGTATGCAACTGACGTGCCTACAGTTTTTCAGTTGCAGAATTGGACTTGGCATGGACTTGAGACACTATGATGAGTTACAAGATTGGAGAATTTTCATTATTATAGATTGTATTGTATTCATTTAATTCTGCTGTGCTATTGTAAAGAACATGTTGTAAATAAAAAGTTTTAAATTCCTTGTAAATTTATGCGAATTTCAAATAATAGATCCTGTATTTGCGACGAATTACCTGTGTTTGAAATTCGGGGCGTTACAAAATGTCACCTACATCCATAAATAACCCTCTGAGCATAGGATTACACTAGAGAAATGAATCCATTGTTGTATGAAAATCCCCTTCCTTGGCAAGATTATTCACTAAATCTCTCCATTTGGTACTAGGAGGAAGAAATCTCGAGTTGTAAGAGAGATCGAAGATGAGACTCCTTCATACAAAAGAGTAGTCTCTTCAAATATCTATTTTTCAGGAATATGAATTAAATCTTTGACACAATCCGCATATTGATCAGAACTAATAGAATCAGTACACACAATACTCTTCATGTTATCCAGTCTATCAATCTCCTGAACATAACTAACAAAACTCTTGCTCATTAATCTCCACGTTCTCTAGCCTTGCTTTAGAAACATGAATCCATTAAAGATTTGGACCTAATTATTTACCTTTGCCTGTAGTAAAGCCTTCCTTTTTGCTACCTAAAGGAGGAATGAATATAAGAGGAAGCAGACAGACGAGATTGTTTATTATAAATCCACGACTCCCATATCTCGTTAGAAGGCAAAGTACTAGTAGTAACAGAAGCAAATGGAATATGGATATCATTGATAGGATTATCAGGGTAAGAGACTAAGATAAGAAATTTACAAGTTCCCACCCAAAAGAGAATATTATTAAATTAAAGGGAAAGAAGGGTTCCTCAAGAACTCAACTAAGATTTTCAAGTGACCATTGCTCATTCTATTCATGGAAGAAAAGCAAACAAAATCTCAAATACAATGGGAAATGTGATTGAAAGAATTGAATGATTCATGATAAGGAGGAGCTCCAGTCAGCACAACTTTGTTTTTAACTGGCCCAAGCGACCTCTTACTCCTCCTAAACCGAGGCCAGTTTTTAACCCGAAAAGAAGCCCTCCCACATTGAAGTTCTTGCCCTTTCAAATTCTCCAAAAGTTGAACATTGGGGCATTTGCAAACAAAATCCTCATTTGGTAACATCCACAAACCCCAATTCCAACCATGAAGTTGAAAACGGGCTTCTAAGAAATTAGCCAAATCAAGGACTGTCAGAGAACCATTAATAACAGATACCACTCTTTCAGTATTCAATTGTGAACAACCTCCTGTTAGGATTGTGGCCTCAAATACACGTAGGCACAGTTTACTTGAAGTTGGAGAAGAGGAGGAGACAAAGAAAGTAAAATAAGACAATAACAAGTAGAAGATGTACAATCTGGAGAGTTGCGGTCGATCGACCGGGGGTGGGGTGCAATCGACCGACCATAACTGAAGGATGTTCTTCGAGTGTACAGGGTCCAACAGAGATCGGGACAATCGACAGTGCGGTCGACCGGTCAAGAGTTCAGGAGTTGGTTTTACACGTTGTCAACGCTGTGTCATTTGGGATAACGGGATTCAGGCCCAATAAGCTTGATTTATGTTTATCTTTTAGGATTTAGTTGGGGCTATATATATGGCTGTAGACTCTAGGTTTATATCATCGATGAGATCAAGGTGTAAGCCAGTATCATTGTTCAACTTCAATAGGAAATTGTGCCGAGTGTTTCAAAGGTGTGAGAAAGAGATTGAGAGTTGTAATCTCTTTGAAATCTTTGTATTTCTTGGTAAATAAGAAGTATTGATTATCTCTGTATATTGATTGTGTGTTTGTGAGATATTACATATATCGTGGTGACTTGTTCTTGGTTTATCTAATTCTTGGAAAGTTTTTATTGCTTGTGGTGTGTTTCCACTATTAGTACTACGAGTTATTGATAGATTCTGCAACTCCTCCTTCATCTCTGGAGTAAAATCACAATACACCTCCACTTTCTTATCAGATTCTAGCTCTGTGGAAGTTCGCAAAGCAGTCGAAGTAAAATGCAAAGGAGGAAAAGAAAGTTAGGAGCACTTGATGATGGAGAAGGATTCAAAAATGAATGAGTTGAAGTAGGACCCAGCAAGCCACCACTAGTAGCAACCCCCTTAGATCTATTCTCGCAAGCCCTGGCTATCTGAGAGGCTGTTTCCAGCACATGCCGCTCAAGATTGTTGACAACCGTCAAACTCGTACCCATATACACCAAACCTCTATGACCCCCTCCAAACCCGCCTTGACGACTCTCAAAAGCACTAGATCTACTACTACCTCCAAAACTTCTAGAGGGGCAAACATTCTGGTGATGGCCCTTCCCTCTACAAGATCTACACACTATCATGTGTCGACATGAATTCCTGAAATGCCCTTTTTCTAAACAATTGTAGTAGACAAGTTTTGGATCTGAAAGAGAATAAGATGAGTAGTAAGAGAAGAAATAAAGTGCTGCGGCGCAGATTGGAGAGGTTTGGAAACACTAGAAGCTTTAGAAGCTTTAAGAGCATCCACAGTCGTTTTTCTCATTTGGTATAATATGGCAGCTACAGTAATAGCAAATACGATCGTTCGCTGCAGTCGTCGTTTGCTATATTTTTTCTATTTTTTAGAGAGACGGGGTATCATACCCCGTCCGATCGTTTCCAATAAATTAAAGAAAGTTAATTATTTATTAACTATTAAACTATATTAATTAACTAAATTAAATAATATAAAACTAACTAAACCTAATTAATATACTAACTAAACCTACTAATATACTAACTAATCCTAAAACTAATCATACAAACACCTGCACAGCATTAATTACCCACCATAAAAGGTGGACGGGGCATCATACCCCGGACGGGGTATGTGTTCCCGTCCCACTTTTTTTTTCTTTTTTTTTCTTTTTTTTTTCCTATCGCTCAATCCTGAGCGTTCGTTTTATAAAAAAAAAAAAAAAAGAAAGAAAACAAATAAAAAAACAGGGAGAGACGGGGTTTGATACCCCGTCCGGGGTATCATTCCCCGTCCGACCTTTTAGAAAAAAAAAAAAATTAATAAAATAGTAGAGACGGTATATGATCGTCCGTCTGATACGATTAAAAAATTATTATATCCTTCGGACGGTATATGATTCCCCGTCTCCTATATTTGAGAATTCTTACTTTCGTTTCTCAAATTTGAGAAACAAATTTGAGACGAATGGAAAAAATGGCAATTATAGCAAACGAGTGCAGCGCACCGTTTGCTATAATATGGGAAAATGAAAAAAATAGAAAACGACTGTGGATGCTCTAATACTCTGTCTAAGGTTTGTTAAAAAAAACCAAGATGAAGGACTTTTTTGAGAATATCCACCCATGATGGCCCACCACCAAAGGCAAAGTTGGAAACTTTTAGCGAAGAAATCGAAGAGGCATTTTTTAAACCAATATTCTTAAGGGTAGAATGGGAAAGAGTAGAAGAAGAGGCGATCTGTGAGAGAGAGAAAGAGAGAGAAAATTCATCACCTGGAACTGATCTTTTAGAGAGAGAATTGCCTCATCTTATCTCTAATATTATAATTGGAGAAAGCCTAAGTGTCATTTGTCGATCTATTAACATGTGCATCGCACATGCATAACTAATATGAAAGAGATCTCAGATTCAAGTCCTCACTATGTCACATTTTTTACTTTGTATTTTTTTTATTAAATATGCATCATATTTGTAAATTACTATCCATCTATCTATCTATAATATAATATATTTACTTATTATTTAATAGAAGAGTTTGTCACAAATAAACAAATTTTAATATATTTTTGTCACAAAAGAAACACCACTTTTGTTACCAAACAAACATGTGCATCGCACGTGCAACTCCAATTCTATTTTTCAACACGTGCATCACACGTACACATCAAAATTTTTCCTTCTTAATTTTTTAAAAATACGTGTATTGCCCGTTTAGCTCTATTTTTTTAAAATTAAGACATTCATCGCATGTGCTAATTACTGTTGACTTACGTATATTGCACGTTTAACTTCAACTCTTTATCAAAACGTGCATCGCACGTGAAAAATACTAGTACTTGTAAAGTGTATTAATTCATGTCAATCCAATGACTATAATTTAATCATTTGGTATTAATTTACCAAATAGGTATATAATCGAGGTATAATAATAAAATCTTGATGTAATAAAATTGGTACTATTTACTATTAAGATAAATCAGAGAGATGAAAACAATACTGAATATTGAAATAAGAAATAATTGAGTACAATATCTCCTATATATAGGAGTGAACCAAATACAAAATTAGCCTAATACCCAATATGGGACTATAATATCTAACACCTTCTCTCAAACTCATGGTGGGTCGAACAGTGTGAGTATGCCTACTAAATATCGAAATCTCTGAATAGTATGAGATTTGGTGAAGAAGTCTGCCGTCTGCTGTGATGAGGTAATAGAATGAAGAGAAATCGTCCCTGCTTCAAAGTGCTCACGAACATAATGACAATCAATCTCTATATGCTTCGTTTGCTCAAGAAAGACCGGGTTGCTTGCAATGTGTAATGCACTCCGGTTATCACAATGAAGAGGAGTAGGTTTTGAAAGACTGACACCCAAATCTGATAAAGCCAACGAATATGAACAATCTATCTAGTAGTAGTTGCCATTGCTCTGTACTCAGCTTCAGTCGAAGAACATGCAATAACTGCCTGTTTCTTACTTCGCCATGAGATCAGTGAATCACTAAGAAATAGACAGAAATCGGTGGTAAACCGTCCTGTAGTAGGATCACCTGCCCAATCTGAATCAGAATATGCACTCAGCTCTAGTTTAGATGTAGCAGGCATGAATAATGAGCGAGTAATAGTGCCCCGAAGATATCAGAGAATCCGAAGAAGAGCACCGTAGTGAACTGATGTAGGAGCAGAAACAAACTGACTGATAACACTAACTGCGTGAGCAATATCGAGTTTCATCATGCATAAGTAGACAAACTGTCTAACAATCTGTCTGTATCTAGTGGGATCAGGAAGGAGCTCACCATCAGTAGGACGAAGCTTCACATGAAGCTCTAAGGGTGTATCGGCTGATCGACTGTTAGAAAGGCATGCAGCGGAGATAATATCTGATGTGTATTTCTGTTGAGAGATGAGTATCACCCCGAGATCCATGAGCAATCTCTACGCCCAGAAAATAACGTAGTCTGCCAAGGTTTTTTATATAAAACTGCTGATGAAGGTATTTCTGGGTGGATGTAATGCCCGCAGAGTCATCCCCAGTAATGATCATATCGTCAACATAGAGTAGTAGAAGTACCCCCTTGCGGTGATGACCGCATAAACATAGAATGGTCCTGAGAACTCTGACAAAAACCAGCTTTGGTAATGACAAGGCGAAAACACTCAAACCAAGCTTGAGGAGTCTGCTTCAAACAATATATATCCCGACGCAACCGGCAAATATGATGGGGAGGAGTAGAGAGGCTAGGAATAGAATCCATATAAACAACCTCAGATAAGGTACCATGAAGAAAAGCGTTCTTCACGTCCATCTGGTATAACGACCATTGGCGGGTGGCTATAACAGCAAGAAGAGTGTGAACAGTAGTCATCTGTGCAACGGGAGCAAAGTTCTCATCATAATCAATGTCATGCTCCTAAGTAAATCCTCGAGCTACTAGACGAGCCTTGTGCCGCTTAATAGATCCATCAGGTTGATATTTGATCTTGAAGATCCACTTGTAGCTAATAGGCTGAATGCCCTCTGGCAGAGGAACCACATCCCAAGTGCCAGTCTGATCAAATGCACTGAATTCCTCTACAATAGTTTTCCTCCATTCAGGATATTGAATTGTATCTTGATAGGTTCTGGGCTCACGTGTAAAGTGTATAGCAGTGAGATATGCATGAAACTGTGTTGAGTAGGAAGCTAGGGTGGCAAAACAAAACTGGTCAGAAGGACCAGTGGCATCAGGTGTATAACGTGCCGGGAGAATACCAGAAGTGGAACTGGTAGACTGACGAAGAGGTGGTGGACTGACAGGGTGTGGGGGTGAAGACTGTGGAGTGGGTGCATATGTCGGTGGGAAAGTAGGTGGGGTGGGTGCTGGCTGTAGTGGGGATGTAGGTGGTGTTTCGGTAGGGAGAGAAACAGGTATAAGGATTGCAGGAGATTTGAATGGAGCCAAAATAGTGGGATCAAAAGGAATGCGGGAAGATGAAGTCGGAGGCCTAGAAACAACTGGGGAGTTGAGAAATCTAGAATCCTCGGGGAAGTCAAGTAGTAAGGGGAGCCTTCCACAAAGGATACATGTCGAGAAATGCGGACACGACCCGCTGATGGATCAAAACAAAGATAACCTTTGTGCTCGAGACTGAGACCTAGGTGAACCCACTTAGCAGCATAAGCAAAGAGCTTCGTGCGCTCAGTAGGAGGGAGAAGGACGTAACAGGTGCACTCAAAAGTACAGAGCATACTGTAGTCGGGAGGTGAGTGATAAAGAGTCTCATAAGGTGTCGTACCAGCTAGGGCAGACGAGGGAGTAATATTGATGAGACTAACAGAGGTCATGATAGCTTCAGCCCAGAAAGAACGAGGAGCGGAAGAGGAGAGTAAAAGAGCGTGAGCCGTCTCAAGGATGTGACGATGCTTGCGTTCAGCTACACCATTCTGCTCATGTGTGTGAGGGCATAATTTTTAAAAAAGGGTGCCGTGAGACTGAAGGATCGATCTCATAGTAGTGGAAGTGTACTCACGTGCACCGTCCAATCGAAAATTCTTAATGTGCACACCGAACTGAGTGTGAATCATAGTTGTAAAGAACCGGTAAATATCAAGTATCTCAGATCGCTGACGCATAAGAAAAATCCATGTATGTCTAGTGAAGTCATCGTTGAAGGAAACATAATAGAGATAGCCTTTCCACGAAGGTATGGGAGAGGGTCCCCATATGTCAGAATGAACAAGTTGAAAAGGATGAGTGGTTTCTGAAGTTCTTTTGTGACAAAAGGGTAAGGCAATGTATTTGACCAAATGACAACCCTGACAATCAGATAAATATTTAAAAGTGAGAGAACCAAGGGTACTGCTGCGATCTATAGTCTGGAGTCGTGATGCGCTAATATGACCTAAACGTCTGTGCCACAGATCAGTATCAGAGAAAACAATACCGGCAAAACTAGAAGGAGAGTGATGTGCACGAAGCAAATCTAGATAATATAGATGACCCTGACGACTAGCACCCCAAACTCCTCACCGGTGGAGGAATCAGTAATAGAACAACCTAAAGAGTCAAAAGTAACGACAAGACCACTATCGCACAATGCACTAATAGAGATAAGGTTTATTGATAAATGAGGAGCATAGAAAACATATGGTAATGTGAGAGTGGGAGAGCTAATTGTCTCTGAGTGTGTAATAAGAAGTGGTGAGCCATCAACTATGTATAGAGATAGAAAGTAAGAGGGAAGTGTTGTGCAGGTGATGAACAGTGTCTGATTACTAGTGAGATGATATAATGCACCAGAATCTAAAATCCAGAACGAATTCATACCGGGAATGGTAGAAAGTGCAGGAGCAGAGGATCCGGCATTGATAGACTGACCCATGAGCTGTAGTTCCAGCTAAGTGAGGCATTGCTGAAGATTAGCCCAATCAGCAGGAGACGGCAAGGCTAGAGTGACGGGCATGGCCGAAGATGTGAAGGAAGAAGCACTGCAAGGAGAAATAAGACTAGCGCTGCTGTGACTGAGAGCACAATGTGGAGGAAGATGCTGCTGGTGTCTGGATCGGGGTAGGGAGTAGGGTGGTGCTACCGGTGGCGGAAGTAGAGGTGGGTTAGGGTGAAGAATGATGTTGGGAGAAGGTATGAGGTCGGAGGCAGACTGAAGGTGGTGATGCTGCTGTTTGAATCTGGAGGAGGAACGAGAGGCAGTTGCAGCGGGGAAGTCGGAGGCGGAAAAATGTGGAAGAGACTGAGATTCCATCCAGTGGTAGTTGTAGTACTTGAAAAAAAATTGATTTTTTAAAAAAAAAATTCGAGTTTTTTTTTAAAATTTTTTTTCTTTTTTTCTTTTTTTTATAACAGGGAAAAAAAATATGGGTTTGTGGGTTTAAGGTTAGGAGATAGAGGATATGGGTTTCGGGTATTGGGTTAAACGGGTCGGGTTGGGTAAGGATTTAGGGTATTAGGTTTATGGATTTAAGAAGAGACAGAAAAATTAGGGTTAGGGTTTTGAGAGGAGTGATGAGGGCGGCGGGTCGGGGGGGGGGGGGATGCAGTGAGAAAAGGAGGATGAAGGAGGAGATGAAGAGGAGGTTGCAGTGGTGTTCGAAGCAATGGGTTCAAGCAATGTTGGCGAGGCGCAGCAATGTAGGCATCAAGGATTTCGAGGATTTTGGAGATCGAGGAATTTTTGGAGGTCGACACAGGAGCTAGGTAGACAAGCTGCGCCTCGACGAGGTGTTGGAGATCTTGACGGGGTGTATTGGAGATCTCGACGAATTTTGGAGATCTTCTGGAGGTTGAAGATGAGGGATTTTTTTTTTTGGCTGTTGGAATTTTAGGGTTTGATGGAGAAGTTCAAGAGAGGAAAATTTTGTATAACTGGCTCTGATACCATGTTAAGATAAATCAGAGAGATGAAAACAGTACTGAATATTGAATTAAGAAATAACTGAGTACAATATCTCCTATATAGAAGTGAACCAAATACAAAATTAGCCCTGATATGGCTAAAAATGGGGGTTAAATCGGAACCGTCCAAATCGAGCACGAATCCTAAAGTTTAGGGGTAACATGGTAATTTTTACCTACAAAGGGGTCTGAAGCGGGTACTGGATCTTCTCTTGAGAAACCCAATAACCTGCAAACGGGTCCACCTCAACTGGGTGTGGGTTTTAACCTGCAGCTGACCCGGTTCAATAGGATAGAATTAGGGTTTCTGATTAATCCTAATCAACGACCCTGATTCATATCTATCCTCTCACTGGGAATTAGGGATTACATTCCTAATCTGTTTCTAGCGATTACATTCCTAATCTGATCCCAAAGGAGGCTATAAATACCCCCCATCATCCACCATTAACAGGTAATCAATCTTTTGCCAATTTACGCTCTCTCATAATCTTTCTGGTTATTGACTTGAGCGTCGGAGGGTGCATCGCCGGGATCAACCCCGGTGTCTCGCACTTTTTGCAGGTGAGCGGCGGGAGTCAACGGTCAAACTCCGGTGGAAAGGTTCCAGGTTTGCTATTCGGTTTTCCTAAGAATCCACAAATACTATCTGTTTGCCCCCACACCAGATTTAGCGGTAACAGATTGGCGCCGTCTGTGGGAACCAGCGAACAGCAGCCCTTCCTCTTCCCGTTGGTCAGATCCGCCTAGCCATGCCTCCCCGAAAGCTAAGATCCAGAGGGTCCAACCGTGGACCCACTCCTCCTCAACCACAACAGGAGATCCCCCTCCAAACCGTTCAGCAAACAGGACCTACCCCTCAACCTAACCAGGCCCCGCAGCAGGACCAACTTCCTCCTTAGAATCTTCAACCCCCTCGCGGCCAAACCGGCCCACAGAACGCCGGCACGGGGGGCTCCTGTCCCAATCCTCAGAAACAACCCCTCCAACATAACCATGTTTCTGTGCACAACCCCTCTACTGATTCCATGGCTTCTCACAATCCCCGCGCATCCGACGACCTCCGCAACACCCTCGACAACCGGCGCAAAGAAGAGGATCTTCGCTGCCGTTTGGATGAAAGGCGGGCCCGAGAGAGAGCCTCCCGCCAACACCGTCCGAATGAGCAATCTCCTCATCGCCGGGAATACAGAAGGTCCCCCCTCGTAGAGGGCGGAGAGAGTCCCCAGGCCACCATAGGAGAAGACCCCAGTCTCCTACTGGTCGGCAACCTTCGAGGAACAATGAGGCACCCATCACCCGTGCTGAGTTCCAGCAGTTCCAAGACACCATCTTGCAGGCCCTTAATCTCCGCCCCAACAATAACAATGCCCAGAGGGTTCCTACTCCTCCCCCGGTCCGAAGTCCTCCCCATCGGTCCTTAACTCCACCCGCTCCTAGCAATTATCGACACATTCCTAGCCCTCGCCACTCCCGGAGCTACCGCCGTCGTAGTCCCCGCTCCCCTTCATATGAAGACGAGTCCAGAGACTCATTCGGCTACCATCGAAGGGATGATGCCGTTTACCATCGTCTCCATGAGATGGAGAGGCGGTTGGGTCAGCTAGACCGGGAAGAGGAGCATAGAGGAAGGACCCTCCGACCGAGCTGACCCCCTTTCTCTCGAACCATCATGGAGGCGCCCGTTCCAATGGGCTTCAAGCCTCCACAATTCGAGACTTATTCCGGGGAGACCGACCCCGTGGACCACATCGAAAGCTTTAAGACCCTCATGCTAATCCACCAAGCTTCCGATGCTCTGCTGTGCAAGACCTTCCACGCTATCCTCAAGGGTCCAGCCCGGGAATGGTACTTCGCCTCGCCCCATCCTCAATATTCTCCTTTGAGCAATTCGAGACCCTCTTCGTCACCCACTTCGTGAGTAGCCGCCGAACTGAGAAGACCAACATTTTGCTACTCTATCTCAACCAGAAGAAGGGTGAGAAGCTGAGAGACTATGTGAAAAGGTTCACCGCGGGAGCCAGGTCCATCGCTTCCCTCGACCAGTCGGTCGCTGCAGCGGCGTTACAGTCGAATGTCCTTAACTCCAGTCTTTGATCCTCCCTCGCCAAGAAGCCCCCGCAGAATTTCTCTGACCTCCTTCTCCGAAGCGAGAAGTATATTCGGGCTGAGGAAGCTGAGCACCACCCCAACTTTGAGGGGCCCTCTTCCGGATCCAAGAGGAAGGGAACAGAAGAAGAAGGAGCCAAGAAGCTCCAAAAGGATAATAGCGGTCAGCGCCGCCCTCCTCCCAGATTCGAAAAATTCACTCCTCTTAACGCCAACATTTTCACTATTCTCATGGAGGTTAAGAAGGAAGGGGTGCTACCTCCTGCCCCGAAGATGAACACTCCTGGAAAGAAGAGGGACAAAGAGAAGTGGTGCCGCTATCACCGGGACCATGGCCACGACACCAATGATTGTCGGGCCCTGAAGAACGAGATAGAAGCCCTCATCCAGAGAGGGCAGCTGGCCAAATTCGTGAGAAGGACCGAACCGATCTTCCTCCTCCTCCTCGGGGGCTAACAAGCATTCTGAACGGCGCAATGAGACACCCGAATTCGAAGAGGAGCACGTCCTGCATCTCATCCATGGAGGCCCCATGGGAGGCACCTCCAACTCCTCTTGAAAGGCTTTCATAAGGGAAGTCAACTCAGTGGCATGTCCCCTACCAAAGGCCTCGGAGTACCGGTCACTTTTTCAGATGAAGACCTTGAGGGTGTCCGAACCCCCCATTGTGATGCACTAGTCATCAACCTCCATATGGCGAACTTTAAAGTGGAGAGGATCCTGGTGGACAATGGCAGCTCCGTTAATATCCTCTTCCTTGCAGCTTTCAAAGGACTCAAACTATTCCGGGACAGACTTAAGCCCACCAGCTACACACTCCATGGGTTCACGGGAGTGCCAGTGACTATTGAAGGGGTGATCACCCTCGACGTAACCGCTGGCAACACTCCTTTACCCAAACGGAACAGATGGACTTCATGGTCATTAATGTCCCCGCAGCTTATAATGTGATCCTAGGCCGACCTGGTCTAGCTACTCTCGAAGCCGTCCCTTCCGCTTATCACCCAAGATGAAGTTCCCCACCCGGGCAGGAGTAGGGAAAGTAAGAGGCAGTCAAGAAATGGCCCGCAAATGCTACATGACCTCTTCTGGGGGTCCAGTCCTCTCCCTTGAAACACTTGAAATCCCTCAAGAGAGTGTGCAACAAACGTCTGAGCCGGTGGATGAATTGGAGGAAGTGCTCTTCTCTGAGCATGATCCGAGCCACAAGTTCTTTATCAGCAAGACTTTCCCATCCAACCTATGCTCCGACATCGTCCGGTGCATTAGAAAGAACCGCGACCTCTTTGCCTGGTCGGCCGCCGACATACCTGGAATTTCCGAAGAGCTCCTAGTCCACTACCTCAGCGTTGCTCCGGGGTCCAAACCGGTCCAATAGAAGGGGCACAAGTTTTCTCCCGAGCACCAGCAAGCTATAAAAGAGGAGGTAGACAAGCTCCTAAAGGCTCGGTTCATACAAGAGGTCAATTACCCCGAATGGCTCTCGAATGTTGTGATGGTAAAGAAGGCCAATGGGACCTGGAGGATCTGCATCGACTTTACCGACCTGAACAAGGCATGCCCCAAAGACCCCTTCCCTCTTCCAAGCATCGATACTTTGATTGATGCCACTCCGGGCCATGAGCTTCTCAGCTTCATGGATGCTTTCTCCGGGTACAACCAAATCCGCATGTTTCCCCCGGATATCTCGAAGACCTCCTTTGTTACCGATCAGGGCCTCTACTGCTACAGGGTAATGCCATTCGAGTTGAAGAATGCAGGTGCCACCTATCAACGCCTCATCAACAAGGTCTTTCAAAATCAGATCGGCCGCAACATGGAGGTGTATGTTGATGATATGCTTGTAAAGAGCATCCGTGAGGCCGACCATGTTACCGATTTGCAGGAGGCGTTCGATGTATTAAGGAAACATGATATGAGGCTCAATCCGAACAAGTGTGCGTTCGGAGTCTCGTCAGAGAAATTCCTAGGCTTCATGGTCAGCCAAAGAGGGATCGAAGCCAACCTCGAGAAGATCAAAGCCATACTGGACATGGCTCCTCCCAAAAATGTAAAAGAAGTTTAGAAGCTAACCGGGCACCTCGCAGCTATAGGGCTCTTCCTTTCCAAGTCAGGGGAGAAGTGTCTTCCCTTCTTCAAGGCTCTCAGGGGGGCTAAGGGCTTCGAATGGGGTCAACAATAGTAGGAGTCGTTCGATCAGCTTAAAGCCTACCTAGTCAACCCCCCTCTCCTCAGCAAGCCTATTCCTGGCGAAACACTCTACCTCTACTTAGCTGCCTCCGAGCAAACCCTCAGTGCTGTCTTGGTGAGGGAGGAAGACAAGGCTCAGAAGCCCATCTATTACGTAAACAAGGTACTTCGGGATGCCGAGCTTCATTATCCAAGGCTAGAGAAGATGGCATACGCCTTGGTTATGGCAGCTAGGAAGCTTCGCCCATATTTCCAGTCTCACTCGGTGGTCGTTCTTACCGACCAACCGCTGAAGCAAGTTCTGCACAAACCGGAGACCTCTGGCCATCTCATGAAGTGGTCGATCGAGCTGAGCCAGCATGATATATCATACCAGCCTCAGACCGCAATCAAAGCTCAGGCCTTAGCCGAATTCATAGTTGAGAGCACCATTTTCGAGGTCAGTCAAGCGGCGAACGGACCTCCTATTTGGACGGTATATGTAGATGGATCCTCTTACACCGAAGGGAGCGGAGCCGGGGTCATTCTGGCAGGCCCAGATGACTTCGTCCTCCAATACTCCCTCCGCATCAGCTTCAAGGCCTCCAACAATGAAGCAGAATATGAAGCTCTTATAGCTGGTCTCGGGATGGCCCACAAAGCAGGGGCATAACGCATTCGCATATTTAGTGACTCTCAGCTGGTCGTGAATCAGGTCTTGGGCGGGTATGAAGTGCAAGACGACCGAATGGCTAAGTATCTAGCCAAGGTCCAAAATCTCATGGCTCTATTCGAAGAGGCACTTATTCGGCGAATCCCTAGGGAGGAGAATGCCCAAGCAGATGCCCTCTCCAAGTTAGCATCTTTCTCCCTCCAAGGTCTCGAGCAGACCGTCCTGATTGAGGTACTCTTAAAGCCGAGCATAGAAGAAGAAACCTCCGACTCGATGGAGTCACTGTCTGTTCAACTTCAGGATAATTGGATGAAACCCCTGGTAGAATTTCTAAGGGATGGGCTCCTCCCCGAAGATCCTAAGGAAGCTCGTCGAGTCAGAACCAGAGCGGAGCGGTATACCCTTGTTGAGGGGATCTTGTACAAACGCTCCTTCACGCAAGTTGACGGTAGACCTTATCTGAGGTGCCTCTCCCCCGAAGAAGCCACATACGCCTTGCAAGAGCTTCACGAAGGCATAGGCAGAGCACATTCGGGGTCCAGATCCCTTGCCTGGAAGGTGTTGAATTATGGATATTTCTGGTCTACCCTCCTACAAGATGTCGAGCGACATGTTCGGCAATGCACCTTTTGTCAAAAGTACTCCAACATCTGTCGCCTACCCCAAGCTCATCTCGCTTCCCTATCAAGTCCGATCCCTTTCGCAATGTAGGGGATGGATTTACTAGGGCCGTTTCCACCAGCTCCCGGCCAACTCAAATTTTTGGTCGTGGCAATCGACTACTTCTCGAAGTGGATAGAGGCCGAGCCCTTAGCTATAATCACTGAGAACAAAGTCCTTCAGTTCTTCTGGAAGAGCGTCATCTGCAGGTTCGGTGTCCCTCGAGTCCTTATAACCGATAATGGAACACAATTTACAGGGGCCGCATTCCGAGCTCTATGTGAAGACCTCGCCATCCAACAACGCTTCTCCTCCATCTCCCACCCACAGTCAAATGGCCAAGTAGAAAATGCCAACCGACAAAGCCTCTCCGGTATTAAGAAGAGGCTGGATAAGTCCGCTAAAGGCTTATGGGTTGATCAGCTCCCTAACGTACTGTGGAATTACCGCACTACGAAACGGACCCCCACAGGAGAGTCGCCGTTCAATCTCACCTATGGGTCCAAAGTTGTGATCCCCCTGAAAGTCGGTGTACCCTCTCCTCGCCTAATTGCCTATGAAGAAGAGCAGAATGCCAGGGAGCTGCGAGCGACTTTGGATCTGATTGATGAGCTTCGTGAAAGAGCTTCGATCCGCCAGCAAAGCTACCGAAGGAGGATCGAGCTGGCCTACAATAAGAGAGTCCGTCCCACCGACCTCAAAGAAGGGGACTTGGTCCTCAGAAAGTTAGCTATCTCATTTCCCAGTCAGAAGAGTAAGTTGGCTCCAAATTGGGAGGGACCTTACAAGATCACCAAGGTGGTTCGGCCGGGAACTTACCGTCTAGAAGACCTCGAAGGAAGAGAGATCCCCAGGACTTGGAATGCCGACTATCTCTTAAAGTACCAAGAGAGCGCATGAACGCCTCTCTGAGTGCCGTCAGATGTCGAACCGTTCCTCTCCACTTGTAATTTTACTGATTGCTTCTTTATTTCTCCAATGTAATAACGGCTCGCAACTCAGAAGCAGCCGACTTTTAGTTTTCAATAAAGAACATTTTTCCTCATATCTTACTTGTGAAATTGCTTGCATCTCTCTACTTTTACCTTCTTTATACTCAAACGATGAGTTTGGAGTCCAACACTTGGCTCGACTCCGCTTCGCAAGCTCGCTTTTAAGCAAGCTAGAAGCAGGTCGCCATTCGGAATTGCTTCCACAACCGTTGAGACAAACTCAAACGACGAGTTCGTAGTCCAACACTTGGCTCGACTCCGCTTCGCAAGCTCGCTCTTAAGCAAGCTAGGGGCAGGTCGCCATTTGGAATTGCTCCCACAATCGTGGAAACAAACTCAAACGACGAGTTCGGAGTCCAACACTTGGCTCGACTCCGCTTCGCAAGCTCGCTCTTAAGCAAGCTAGGGGCAGGTCGCCATTCGGAATTGCTCCCACAACCGTTGAAACAAACTCAAACGATGAGTTCGGAGTTCAACACTTGGCTTGACTCTGCTTCGCAAGCTTGCTCTTCAGCAAGCTAGGGGCAGGTCGCCATTCGGAATTGCTCCCACAACCGTTGAAACAAACTCAAACGACGAGTTCAGAGTCCAACACTTGGCTCGACTCCACTTTGAAAGCTCGCTCTTCAGCAAGCTAGGGGCAGATCGCCATTCGGAATTGCTTCCACAACTGTTAAAACAAACTCAAACGACGAGTTCGAAGTCCAACACTTGGCTCGACTCAGCTTCGCAAGCTCGCTCTTAAGCAAGCTAGAAGCAGGTTGCCATTCGGAATTGCTCCCACGACCGTTGAAGCACGCGAAATGTCAATGACTAGACTAGACATGGGAGAAAAGAACTTGCACATCCAACACACAAGCATCAGAAAGAAAACGAGCTTTTATTTTATTAAAAAGTTTGGCAAAGGAATTCAAATTACAAGACCGAGACGAGGCGCTACAAAAACTCAGAAGAGTAATTACAACTTATTCAATGCTTCTTTGGAATGGGGATGTTTCGGTTCAAGGACACTCGGGAACGGCATCGTCTGACTTCGGAGCTCGTTTGTAGACCAACGGACCGAGACGCCTCTTCGGCGCTGCCTCTGACCGTAGCCCCAACCGAAGCGCCACTAGACGAGGCAGCCACCCCGCTTTGAGCATCGGCCGGGCTCTGCCTAACGACAGGCGAACAAGTCGTGAGCTCGTAAAAGGAGATTCCCCTCTCACTCTCTTCGCGCGTACACGACGTGCTCCGAACGTTGATTCTTGCCGGCTGAGGCTTGAGTCGAGCGACTTCCTCCTCGAGCTCGATAATCCGATCCTTCAAAGAGTCGTCCTTCACAGATATCTTAAATCGAGGAAGCCGAGCAGAGCCTTCAGCGCCAGAGCTATTGGCTATGATTCGACGAAGGTGGGTCACTTCGATACTTCTATCGACCATAACCCTCCTCAACTCGTCGACCTTCGCCTTCAACTCGTTGCACTTAGCCATCAGCTTATCCACTGCCGAAGTTAACTCGTGTTCCTCCGCCAAAAGTTCTTCCTTAGCTATCTTCAAATCTTGAACTTCCACCACAAGGTCACCTTCCGCTCGAGTAACGTTGAACATCGCCTTTCGGAGCAACTCCACCTCGCCTTCAAGACGAACCTCGCGAGATCGCTTCCGTAATTGTTTTAGCTCGGAAAAATAGCCTCTTGCCATTGCCTTGACCTCCGATAAATCTAACATGATTTTGAAAAGGCACTCTCGGCTGCGAGAGAGAGCCCGCTTCGCCGTTTTCAATTCAGTACGAAGGCGAGAAACCTCAGCCGCTGAACTCGACTCGACCTGAAAAGTGAAGGTATCAAAAGAAGTCTTCAACACTTAAGGCCACAACACGAGCAAAAAGCGTTGAACACTTTGCAAAATCTCGAAACTTTCGACCAAGATTTAAAAAGGGAAGTCGTTTCATTGAAAATTCAAAATTTATGCAAAAGCGGTGGCCAGTCCGCAGTTAGGCGTTACAGCAAAAACAAAACAAAAGAACCAAAAACAATTAGAGAAGAGGCGACTAAGTCAGGGGTCGACCTCGTGATGCTGTTCCGAAGCGTCGTCACTTGATACGGTGACTATCGCACCTTCGCCGCCCACCTCGTCCCCGGCATCTTTGCCCTCCTGCCCGGGGGCGAGCTCGGCTAGAGGCAGTTCTTCCTCCCCCTCTACGGGGTCGTAAAAGTAGTAGGAGGAGCCATCGAACCCGGGCATACGAGCAGCCACGTACTTCAGCACTCGGGCGTATGCCTCCTCCATGTTTGTCAACATGTGGGCCTCGGCCTCGTCCCGAACCGCCCACTCCGCAGCCGCCACCTTCGATGCCTGGCTGCTCAGAGCTTCCTCCGATGCCTTCTGTGCCTTGGATAGCTCCTCTTCGAGACGAGCCGTCTCCTTTTCCAAAGTTTCGACCTTGGTAGCCTCGGTGGACGAGAGCTTCAGCGCCTCGACGAGCTTCGCCTTAAGATTGACAACCACGGCTGTGCGCGAAGCGGAAAGCACCTGCTCGGCCTCGAGCAGTTTAACCGCCTTAGCACGCTCCGACCACTCCCGATCGTTGAGTACGGTCATCTCCTTCTCCTTGCTCGCAAACTCTTCGAGCAAGTGGTTGAAGTGGCATAGGGTCTGCAAGCCGCACAAGAAAAACTATTAGGCTCGAGCGAAAAGACTTAGAATAATTGTTGAAGAAACTTCTGATACTCACCGACATGGTGTTCCGAGCTATCTGCATGGCATCATCGCCCACGAAACCCGCCTTCAGTGCCGCTCGGTCTTTGGGGGTCGGCAGGTGCTTCACCGCCTGCATACAAATGCCCCCGTCACCGAGGAAGCCGTCCACCTTCATCACCCGCCAGTCGGGGATGAAGAGGTGCTTGTGCTCCTCGGTAAGTATCTTCTCGGCCTCGACGGTAAGAGGGGGGACCTCAAGAGCTAAGGCCGCACCCACGTTGAACGCCCCGCTCGACGACCCAGGCGCGTCAACCTGATCGACTTGAGCCGTTGCCTTCGGTGGAGCTTTGGCGGGCGTCTCCGAGGGAGTGAGTTCAGCCGCATCCGAAGGCGCCTCGGCCACCAGCTCCACGATGGTCGGTGGTGCCGAGGGGACCTTCGCAGCTCGGCCACCCTGAGGCCCAGCCACAGTCCTTTTCCTCTTTTTCGACCCCTGCTCCTTCGCCGCACGAGCCTTGGCCATCAGTCCTTTGTAATCCATACCGGGGGCCTCTGAAAAAACCGAGCAAAAGGAGTTAGAAAATTTTAACCAAAAGATAAAGCTGAAGCAAGAAAAGAAGAGAAAAACGTACTAGGGTCGATTGGACTGAGACCCCTACAAAACAAGACCTCCTCGGTGATGTCTTTCCAACTAAGGGTCGGAAGACCGAGGAGCTTCTCCACCACCTCTTCCTCTTCTTTAGTGAGCACGGGCTCCTTCTTCGCCCGCTTCGGAACTCCGATCTTCCACTGCGTCGGAAAGACCCACGGCTCGGGGCACGGATGAGGAAGTACTTCTCTTTTCAGTGCTTGATCGAGTCCGGGTTCTCGATCAGTTTCACGCCCTTCCTCGGCGACAGATAATACCTCTCCTTCATCTTGCTCATCTGGCAGATGCGGTAGAGGCTCTGAAGTATGACCATCTCCGGCTGCACACTAATCTCTTGGCACTGAAGCACGAAGGCGATCACGTGTCGCCACATGTTCGGCATAAACTGAGCGGGACTCAGGCCGAACCACCGCAGCACCTCGTTTAAGAAAGGGTGCAGTGGCAGCCGAAGTCCAGCGTTCAGTGCGTCATACGGGAAGACACAAGTATCGGCCGAAGTAGATGTGCACGCTCAGACACCAGGGTCGGGGAGTAGAAGAACGTATTCTTTAGGGATCCGGAACCCACTCCTGATCCGATGCAGGTCCGCCTCGGTCAAGATTGAGGAGATCTGATCCACCTCAGAAGGGTCCCTCAGATCATTCTCCTCGTATGACGGAGTCGTGCTCTGCGTCACCTTCTCCAACAAGTCTTCAGGGTAACTCCGCACTCCCCCAACGCTAGATAAGACAGAAGGGTGCCGACCTAATTCTCCCGCCGTCTTCGGATGCTCGACTATCGTCGTCACCCCGATTGGCTTGGCAACCTCCTTCCCCTTGCTCGGCCTAACCGTTGTCACCTTGATCGGTTCAGCGATTTCCTTCCCCTTGTTGGACCTAACCATCACCGCTCGGCTGATGTCTTGGTCCGAGGTGGGGGTCTCATCCTCAGAAGAAAACTTAACCATTTTCTAAGGATAAGGCAAGACACTAACCTTGAAGTGACGTGAATGGCCGGAAAATATCGCCGGAATCTGAAAACGCCTTGCCGCGACAGCTAGTAGCGCCACCCGAGAGCAAAAACTCCGCTAGTAGAAAGTGAAAATGAAAAGTGAAGAATGAGGTAAAGTGTGAGGGGGGGGTGAAAACTTATAGTGAAAGAGACGACTCTTGGGCTTCGTAACGTAAAAATGCAACTTTTGGGTCTCCTCTCAAGGCGTTGTAAAAGCCCAAACGGCCAAGTAGCAAAGAGCGGCGGCCGTTCACAAGAAGTAACGACGGTTCGGTATGAGCCGCTCTGCTCGTCTGTGCCTCAAGCCTCAAGTTGCCGATGCACTCTACTTAACAACCAAGAAGCACACGAATCGGCCCACAATCCCTCGGAAACCGAGCAACTGTGAATCCGAGCAGCGAATTGGAGAAAAATGACTTTCTCCCCAAAATTTGTGCAAGATCTCGATCAGACAGCTCAGATCCTGCCACCTCCACAAAACGACAAGATAGTGTTTGCTCGAGAACTGAGCCTACCTCGAGATCCGCGCCATGATTCGATGGTCCAGATCGCTCCACGTCCCTCGGAACCAAAGCACCGAGCGACAAGCGATCCGAGCTGATCACACATAGAAAAGGCTCGGAAACCGAGCAACTATGAATCCGAGCTACGAATTGGAGAAAACCGACTTTCTCCCCAAAATTCGTGCAAGATCTCGATCAGACGGCTCAGATCCTGCCACCTCCACAAAACGACAAGATAGTATTTTCTCGAGAACTGAGCCTACCCGAGATCCGTGCCATGATCTGATGGCCCAGATCGCTCCACGTCCCTCGGAACCAAAGCACCGAGCGATAAGCGATCCGAGCTGATCACACATAGAAAAGGCTCGGAAACCGAGCAACTGTGAATCCGAGCTGCGAATTGGAGAAAAACGACTTTCTCCCTAAAATTCGTGCAAGATCTCGATCAGATGGCTCAGATCCTGCCACCTCCACAAAACGACAAGATAGTGTTTTCTCGAGAACTGAGCTTACCTCAAGATCCGCACCATGATCTGATGGCCCAAATCGCTCCACGTCCATCGGAACCAAAGCACCGAGTGACAAGCGATCCGTGCTGATCACACATAGAAAAGGCTCGGAAACCGAGCAACTGCCAATCCGAGCTGCAAATTGGAGAAAAACGACTTTCTCCCCAAAATTCGTGCAAGATCTCGATCAGACGGCTCAGATCCTGCCACCTCCACAAAATGACAAGATAGTGTTTTCTCGAGAACTGAGCCTACCTCGAGATCCGCACCATGATCCGATGGCCCAAATCGCTCCACGTGTAATATCCCGGACGGATATTAACTCATAAAAATTACTATTTTATTATTATTTTATTATTATTTCATTTTAATCCCAAAATCAGATCATTTTGGTGATTTTTCGCCGGGTTGCCCACAAACAGTGCCTACGCACATCTATCGGTCAGTGCGCACCCGAAGCGCATCAAATTGATAGCGCGACTCTCCGAAGTAATAATAAAAATTATTTTTACTATTATTTTCCAAATTAAACTATTTTTGGGAATTTTATGAGGATTTTATAAGAAGATTTTTGTATGCACATACATGTACACATACATGAAAATTGTATGGTACTTAGTACATCATACAAGTATGTAGTGTATACTTTTGGTCAATATACTTATTCTTGTCATGGCTACTTAAGTAGTAACTACTAGCATATAAAGATCATAACTTTATTATTGTAGTTGTTGTTTGTATGTTATTGGACCAAAAGATTCACATATTGCATAATGTTGGACATACAACTATTATTGGTTGTAGGACTTGATACACACATAGCATATGAACCTTCTTTTACAACCATTGTGGGTTGTAGGACTTGATTAAACATTGGACTAAAAATAAAAGCATATGTTCTAATAAAAAGATCTTCTCTTTTTACCACTAGTTGTAGCTAATTAAAAAGATCTTCTCTTTTTATTTTGATCACTAGTTGTAGCCAATTAAAAAGATCTTCTCTTTTTATTTAATCACTAATTGTAGCTATTAAAAAGATATTTTCTTTTTATTTTGATCACTAGTTGTAGCTAATTAAAAAGATCTTTCTTTTCTTTACTAAACACTAGTTGTAGAAATAATTAAAAAGATCTTTCTTTTCTTTACTAAACACTAGTTGTAGAAATAATTAAAAAGATCTTTCTTTTCTTTACTAAACACTAGTTGTAGCAATAATTAAAAAGATCTCTCTCTTTTAATCACTAGTTGTAGAAATAATAAAAAAGAGATATTTTTCTTTCATATTTACTAGTTGTAGAATAAAATAAATAAAAATGATCTTTTCTTTATCACTAGTAATAATAAAGAACTAAGTAGTAGCATACTAAAATATAAAGTAATAATAGTTTGTTGATTAATAAAGTAGTAGTAGTATGGTTGATTAAATAAAGTAGTAGTATGTTTATGTCCATAAAGTAGTAGTAGTAATAGATAGTTGTATGTTGTGATTCTATTGTGAATGAAGTAGTAGTAGTAATAGATAGTTGTATGTTGTGATTTTGTGGTGAATGAAGTAGTAGTAGTAGTAAGTTGTATGTGGTGTTCTTGATAAGAATGAAGAAGTAGTAGTAGTAGATAATTGTGTGTTATGTTTTGATTAAAATAGGAGTAGTAGTAGTAGTAGTAAAATGTTGTAGGATTGCTTCTAAAAATATTTAGAAGCCATATTCATGCTACTTATATTGTAGGATTACTTCTAAAAATGTTTAGAAGCCATTTCCATGCTACTAATATTGTAGGATTACTTCTAAAAATATTTAGAAGCCATTTCCATGCTACTAATATTGTAGGATTACTTCTAAAAATGTTTAGAAGCCATTTCCATGCTACTAATATTGTAGGATTACTTCTAAAAATGTTTAGAAGCCATTTCCATGCTACTAATATTGTAGGATTACTTCTAAAAATGTTTAGAAGCCATTTTTATGCTACTAATGTTGTAGGATTACTTCTAAAAATGTTTAGAAGCCATATTCATGCTTAGTTAGTTGTAGGATTACCTCTAAAAATATCCTACCATGTTTCCATGCTTAGATAGTTGTAGGATATCTTCTAGAAATATTTCTTTATGTTTTATGTTTAGATAATTGTAGGATGTATTCTAAGAATATCCTATCATGCTTTTATACTTAAAATATTGTAGGATGTTTTCTAAGAAGTTCTATCATGCTTTATGTTTAGAATGTTGTAGGATTGTTTATAAAAATATTCCTATCATGTTTTAGACTTAAAAGGTTGTAGGATGTTTTCTAAAGAAGTTCTATCATACTTATGTTTAGAAAATTGTAGGATTATTTCTAAAACATATCCCATCATGCTTTATGTTTAACAAGGTTGTAGGATTTCTTCTCAAAATATCCTACCATGTTTCATGCTTAGTTAGTTGTAGGATTGATTCTAAAAATATCTAGCATGCTTAATGATGTTAGAATGTTGTGGGACAAATTCTAGGGTTTCCTACCATGCTTAGATTCACTCATTTGTGCTTAACAACGTTGTAGGATTCATTCCTAAAGTTTCCTATCATGTTTAATAATTTATTGATGATTAGAGTGTTGTAGGATTCATTCCTAAAGTTTCCTATCATGTTTAATAATTTATTGATGATTAGAGTGTTGTAGGATTCATCCTAGGAATTTCCTACCATGGTTAGTAGTTATTTATGCTTAATGAAGATTCATGCTAGATAAGTGGTAGAAGAATTGTATACCATGCTAGTTTAATTGTAGGTAAAGAGATATACCATGCTAGTTTTAATTGTAGGCAAGATCTATGCCATGCTAACTTAATTGTAAGTAAGTTGTAGGTCATACTAGTTTAGATTGTGAGTAAGTTGTATACCATGCTAAGTTATATGAATACTCATGTTACATGGTACCCATGCTTAGATAAGTGTTTGTCCATGTTATGTTAGTAGATGATCATGATTCATGCTAAGAAAGTAGGTATCATGCTAACTATTGATCATGTTAAGTTAATAACACCCACATTGTGATATTCATGCTTAGAGTAAAGAAACTACCCATGGTTAGTTGTAGTGATTTTATGTTGTGCTCTATACCATGCTAGAGTAATACATGCATAGAACGTTGTAGGAGTAGTGTTAGAATTACCTACTATGCATTGGAATGCCGCATGTTCATACTAGTTATACATCCATGCTTGGGTTGTGGTGATTGGTGATGATAAGTAGTAGGCTTTCATGCTCATTCGTAACCTACGCTTGACTATAGTGGACTTCATGTCTAGGTCGTAGTGAACTTTATGCTTAAGCTCGATATGAGCACAAGCATTAATCACATTCATACATAGGAGTATCATGGTGGTTGTGTTATATGATTAGATTGTCGTAGGAATATGCGTGCAATTGTGTGCCGTACTTAAGGCGCTATAGGTTGAAGTAATAAGGATTGGGAAGACCACTAGGGATAGTTAGTCCGATAAAGGCCGTTTTGTCGCCTTCGGTTCTTCCCTAGTACAATACCGATCATAGACTACTAGTAGATTCTTTTGTTGCTTCTAATAATAGAAGATTAAGTTTGTTAGTAAGCACGTTTGGTTGCTTCTAGGATTGATTACCTGTATGGTTGTTTGCACACGGTTGTGCTCGTACGTGGCTCGACTGGCCCGTATGTAGCTGTGGGTCTCATACGTAGCTTAGTCGGCTCGTATGTAGGTGGTTGTCTCGTACGCAGTCCGACCGGCCCGTGCATAGCTGTTGGTCTCATACGCGGCTTATTTGGCTGGTATGTACGTGGTTATCTCCTACGAGGCCCGCCTGGCTCGTAGGTAGTTATCATTTCATACGTAGCTTATTGGCTCGTATGTGGTTGTTACTCGTGTATAGCTTGTTAGCTAGTACACAGTTCGTTGCGCTCGTCTAGGGTGATGTTACCACCCTAAGGGCTATCGACCATCAAGACATATGTTCTTACCCTAAGGAACTGTGGAGGAGTCACTCCTTGTGTACCGTCGAATCTTAACCAGGGTAGGTTAGTCGAGGACCGGAGTATAGACGGAATCCAAGTCTAGGGAAGCGGCGTGCATGTATATTCGCACGGCCAAAGTCTTGGATCGATGAGCCACGAACCGGGTCCTGAAGGATTCTGGTAAGTCTAGGTTGAGCGGCCTAGTGGAGTTATCTTGCGAAGCCTAATTTAAGGCCTAGCATATTGAGTTTATAATGTTGTCACCCCTAGGATTGTTCGAGTCAGGGACATCATTAGGATAGTGACTTACAAGGATCAGTTTATTTAAACTCTTTTGCCGGGAGAGAGGAGTCAGTGGTAGGGGGCCCCTTACACTAACTCGTCCCTTGAGGCAGATCATAGGTGGTGTACCGGGTTGTACCTTCCCGTCAAAGGAATACGTACGGTGCCGTCTCACAAGTTGAGGACACGGGTTGCGTATCTCGCACTGTTAATTCCTGAAATACCGTGGCTGGGGTGCCACAGGATGCATGGTGCAGTCCTGCGCTTGCTAGACCCCAGAGAGTGCCACAGGGCAGGCTTCGCGCTACCCTGCGCTTGCGAAACTCTATGGTTTGATTTTGGAACGATGCCCGATATACTGGGATCGAGTGAGGTCCGGCATGCCGGGTAGTAGTGGAAAACGGAGACACCATAAGCAGACTGCATAAGGGGACTTGACCTCTTCTGCAACCTCACAGAGTCATGGATTATTGTCAGGAATAGGTTGTGTACAATTAGAAGTTCTTAAACGTGGGTTCAATCCCTATATATGGAGAAACGGCTTGAGATGGAGTCGCATGTAGTATGGGCTGCATGTTGCTTTCGGAAACTTACTGACATTAGAATAGGAAGCGTCCTAGTTCTATTTCAATACCGCATTAGAGTCTAGTCATAGCACTTACGAACACTTAAACTACACCAACACCATTGCTATATTCTGTATATTATTTGGAAGATTCGCTGCTATATGATCAGCCTTTAAGCGTCAGTGAATACTGACGTCCCCACTTCCATAGGTACTGGATCGCCGAAGTACAAAGGCGAAATTCAGGAGGACTCAAGGCAAGGAAAGCAAGGAGTCAGTGTTATGTTTAGTTCCGCTGCAGTGTATGTATTGATTATGTATTTGTTGAGAAATACTCTGATGTAAGATGTTGAAGGTTGTAATACTTAGAAATGTAAAGGTAATGTTGTAACTCTATTGTAAGGTATTACAGTTGTACAATATTCAGACTTGTAACACCTTGTGTATTGAATAAAAAGTTTTAAATTCTCCTGTTTTTCTGTGTATTGTGACTAATTGAAGAAAATGTCTTGGCTCGTGTCATGGTTTTCCGGTATCGGAAATCGGGGCGCTACACCACGTCCCTCGGAACCAAAGCACCGAGCGACAAGCAATCCGAGCTGATCACACATAGAAAAGGCTTAGAAACCGAGCAACTGCCAATCCGAGCTGCGAATTGGAGAAAAACGACTTTCCCCCCAAAATTCGTGCAAGATCTCGATCAGACGGCTCAGATCGTGCCACCACCACAAAACGACAAGATAGTGTTTTCTCGAGAACTGAGCCTACCTCGAGATCTGCACCATGATCCGATGGCCCAGATCGCTCCATGTCCCTCGGAACCAAAGCCCAAGCGACAAGCGATCCAAGCTGATCACACATAAAAAAGGCTCGGAAACCAAGCAACTGCCAATCCGAGCTGCGAATTGGAGAAAAAACGACTTTCCCCCTAAAATTCGTGCAAGATCTCGATCAGACGGCTCAGATCGTGCCAACTCCACAAAATGACAAGATAGTGTTTTCTCGAGAACCGTGCCCACCTCGAGATCTGCGGTGTAATCCAACGGCCCTGATCGCCCCACGTCCCTCGGAGCAAATTTCCGAGCGACAAGCGATCCGAGCTGAGAAAGTAACTCGGGATCCCAACCCGACCGACCAAGATTCCGAGCAACTCACAATACAGGAGAGAACGAAGCTACGTCGCTCGGAATTCGAGCAGATGGCAATCCGAGCTGCACATTTGAAGAAAAATGCAACTGAGCAACCCCAACCATCGGATCGTTGCGAAAATCGTGCCAAAAATGATGAACGGCTCAGATCATGCCACGCCCACAAAACGACAAGATAGTGCTTTCTCGAGAACCGTGCCTACCTCGAGATTCACGCCATGATCTAACGGCTCAGATCGCTCCACGTCGCTCGGAATCTGATCTCCGAGCAACTGGTGATCCGAGCTGCTCATACGGAGAAAAAGAGCGCCGAGCGACTACAGCCATCGGATCTCCTCAAAATGCGTACTCCGACCTGATGAACGGCTCAGATCACCCCACGTCGCTCGGAATCAGCAATCCGAGCGACCGGCGATCCGAGCTGCTCACACGGAGAAATGTCGCCGAGCTACATCGCTCGGAATCCGAGCAACCAGCCATCCGAGCTGCTCACACGAAGAAAAAGTTGCCGAGCGATTCCAGCCACCCGATCTTTCAGAAAATCGCGCTCAACGCTGATGAATGGTCCAGATCACGCCACGTCATAATTCGGTATTAAAAATTAATTTTTATTTATTAAAATGGTTTTATTTATTTAAAAATTTCGAAAAAATGATTAAAAATTCGGGAAAATTAATTAAACATTCTAGAAAATAATTATAAATTCGGGGAAATTTTTTTAACCCCTGAGTAAATAATTATTGCCTGGAGTGGTTGATTAAGACCCCCGAACGACGAATCAACGATTCGTAAAATTAAATAAGTGATCCGAAAAATAAATAAAAATTAAGGAAAAATGCCGAAAGACCAGAGCAGCTCAAGAACAACTTAGAGCACACAACCAAACCAGAAAATCACCATACTACCCCACTTTAAGATTCGAAACCTCCCGTTTAGACTCTGATACGACTCCGCAAGCCATTAAAACAGTCAAACTACTCCTCAAAGGCTGATCAAACTCAGTCATTCGAGAGTGGGGGGCTCGTGATATGGCTAAAAATGAGGTTAAATCGGAACCGTCCAAATCGGGCACGAATCCTAAAGCTTGGGGGTAACATGGTATTTTTTACCTACAAATGGGTCTGAAGCAGGTACTGGATATTCTCTTGAGAAACCCAATAACCCGTGAACGGGTCCACCTCAACTAGGTGCGGGTTTCAACCCGCAGCTGACCCGGTTCAACATGATAGAATTAGGGTTTCTGATTAATCCTAATCAATGGCCCTGATTCATATCTATCCTCTCACTGGGAATTATGGATTACATTCCTAATCTGTTTCTAGCGATTACATTCCTAATCTGATCTCAAAGGCAGCTATAAATACCCCCCATCATCTACCATTAACAGGTAATCAATCTTTTGCCAATTTACGCTCTCTCATAATCTTTTTGGTTATTGACTTGAGCGTCGGAGGGTGCGTCGCCGGGATCAACCCCGCTGTCTCGCACTTTTTGCAGGTGAGCGGCGGGAGTCAACGGTCAAACTCCGGTAGAAAGGTTCTAGGTTTGCTATTCGGTTTCCCTAAGAATCCACAAATACTATCTGTTTGCCCCCACACCAGATTTAGCGGTAACAAGCCCAATACTCAATATGGGACTATAATAACCAAATAGGTATATAATCGAGGTATAATAATAAAATCTTGATGTAATAAAATTGGTACTATTTACCAAGTACTTATATATTTGAGGTATAAATCAAAATCTTGATGTAATAAATTTGGATAATTAGGATCATATGAGAAGGTGTTGTCAATGTGTTGGGTATAGTATGAGAATGTGTTGGATTTTTTATTTTGTTATTAAATTATTATTATTCCTATTTAAAAATTTGGTCTAGTATGAAATGTGTTAGTTAACAATGAATTCAAAATTAGATCCATATGTGCTAGTTATTTAAAAAAAAATTAAAAAAATCAGACACCGAGTAGAAATTGTTATTAGAAAATGGGCTAGATTTAATAAAACATCCATCAACTATTGGTTATTCTTTAATTCAACTTGAATTCACCACAGCTACACGAAGAAACCAAATCAGATCGTAAAACCCAACACACCCATAGCTTTGGGTTTCAGAAACTACAACTAATTAGGTATATGTCGGGTCTAGTAAACAATTTCAAGGTTCAGGTAAGGGTTTGAAAACACTCTAAGCCATCCAACTTGGCCCTTTTGGACACCCACCCTAGTCCTAGTTGGTTCTTTTTTGCTAATCAGAAATATAACACATCAAAAGACATCGACTTATGTCACATAAAGTACATCACGTAAAAGGAAAATCACTCCCAAAACTACAATGAGTACAATCCTTTCATGTTTAAAACTTCTTTGTTGCAATTCTTTCAGAGTTGTAATCTTCCATAATATTGGTTCTAATCTTGTTTGACAGCACTTTTTGTCAAATTCTGCGGCTGTTAAAATCTTGGAGAAGGCAGGGATATGCGGGTGTTAAAATCCTGCCAGACGAGTTTCAGGTGGGTGTGCATGTGCTGTAGAAGCAGTGTACAAAGCTAAACAGACGTTCATACAATTTTGCTGGACCGAGCATGTTTGTCGGCCCACCCTCCAGAGTTGTTGGAAGGATTTGTTGTTTTTACGGGTCAAGTTGTTTCATGTATGTTTTATTTTCTGTCTGTTGGTTGTATTTTGGCCCAGCTCTCTGGGTTTGTATCATTAATTTCTTATTAACGAAACAGGGTGGCCATACTCCACCTTTCCCTAAAAAAAAAAAAACACTTTTTTTCAAATATATTTAGCTTGAGTGAGGTGAAACCCGACCAGGTTGTAGGTGAAATCCACTAGTTGAGAGGTGTAAAGAACCTACTAACTCGAGTATAGGTGGAAAAGTCATCTCAAGGAGCGGTGAAACTCATCAAGAATAAAATAGGTGAAGTATTTTTCTAATACTAGCCTCATAGTTATGGGTAAGACATCTCAAGTTCAAATTAATGGACTTCGGCTTGGATCAATGCTTAACCCTGTTTTAAAAAAATAAAAATAATAATTAAATAAATTTAAAACGGTAAACAATCAATCTATACTTTTAGACAGAGAGAAATCACTTGTTCAGAAATGTTGATATGATATACTCCTTTGACTTATCCAATCTATAATGTAAGATGGTACATACATTTCTTTTTGTCCAAAGATTGAACTAGAGACCAGTTACAGAAATAGAAAGGAGATACACATCTTTTAATTGAGCTTTATCTATTTTAGATGCTAATTTTTGAGCAGGTGGGATGGAAAGCAATCTGGATCTTTAAGTTCTATTATATTTACCTTATTTCAAACAAGACCCAAGTTCTAGAGATGTAGAACTCTGTCCCAGCTCACCCACTAAAAATTCTATTTAGTGCTTTAAAATACGGAATTTGTTCCCAAACTGTCCCAGTTTTTGAAAGTTTTTTCCAAACCGCCCTAATTTTTTTTAATTTTCAAACAATCCCACTTTGTCTTTGAAAGACCGAGTTTAGTTAAAACTAACTCGGTTTTTCAAAGACCGAGTGTTAGTCTTGGATTTTTCGAAGTCTAACACTCGGTCTTTGAAAGACCGAGTTAGTTTTAACTAAACTCGGTCTTTCAAAGACCGAGTGTCGACTGAGGGGTTATTTCAGATCTGTTTCTTTCTTCTTCTTCTCTACTTTATTCTATTCAATATACTCTACCTCTCTCCCTCAACGAAATCCATCGCCGCCCTAGTTATTTTTTTGGTCGATTTTCCCTCAAATTGATCGATTCACTCCCCAAAACCGAGTCATCTCTCATCGTCTTTTGATTTCCCCCATCTTTTTTCCCTAAATTTGAATGTTTCTTTAAACCTTAAAACCCTAAATCCCAATATCTTAGATCTTGTTTAATTTCGTCTTCGGTGGGGGAAGATCTTGGTTGAAGGATCTAGAAGTACTCTACATTGTCACTATCAAGCTTTGGAATCTCCTACTCGAACGGTATATTTATCAAACTTTTGCTAATTAAATTTGTGTTAAGTGAATTGAGTTAAGCTTTTGCATTAACTAGATAACAATGCCATTAACGAAAATTTTGTGGTAAGTCATTATGGTTTATTTTGGTTGTTCAAGTGAACTGAGTAATGAAGGAGAGATACAGTTGATGTGTTATTGTTGACAATGTAGAGTAGCAAATGCCAATTTTTGTTGACAATGTAGAGTAGCCAATGTTGTTCATTTTAGTTTTAATTAGAAAATGAAAAAAAAAAAAAGTAGTGTAGCAAATGGCAATTTTGTTGACGATGTTGGTCATATATATGACAATGTTGGTGATTTTCTTGACTATATAGAGTAGCCATTGTTGTTAATTTTAGTTTTAATTAGAGAATGAAAAAAAAAAGTAGAGTAGCAAATGGCATTGTTATCTAGCAATTGTTGTTAATGTTGGTTTTGATATCTAGGTTATGTGTTGTTAATAACAATTTTGTTGAAGTTGTAGTGATTTCTATTTTATCGTAAATGGCATGCACAATGGGGAACATGGAGGAAGGAGAAAGTAGTAGACCTCCACGTGGCGATGGAGCACGTACTCGCGGTGAACGTGGTCGTGCTCGTACTGAGGGTACTAATGTAAGTAATTAATTGTTGATTCTAATACAATTATATGAAATTTCGGTCTATTGATGTAAATGTTATTGTTATGTAGGTTCAAATCAATCCAAATGAGGCGGGCACTTCTTCTTCAGTCCCTTCATCATCGTATATTCCTTCTGAAAGCCCAAGACCCCTCTATCCTTCACTCCTCACTCTTCAACCGTTGCATCGATCATAGAATGTGTGGAACGGTGAGTCTACGGAGTACCGCGTTAGGGCCGGTCATCCACTACCTATGTACCCACGGAAACACGAGATACTAAGAGACTGTGGGTTATACGGTATTGCTAGAATGACCTCCATCAAGTGCGATCGACCTCTTCTGGAAGCACTTCTTGAAAGATGGAGGCCTGAGATACACTCCTTTCACCTGCCAGTTGGGGAGATGACAGTGACTTTGCAGGACGTCTCCATAATCACCGGGCTTCAAATCGATAGAGAGGCAATCACAGGTACAATGGACTTCGACTCGGTTTATATAGTCGAGGAGTACTTAGGTGTCGAAGTTGAAACCGGTGCGATTAGTGGTAAATTGATTCGGTTGAAGTGGTTGAAGGACACCTTTAGGAATAAATTGAATGAAGGTTCAACTGCGCCGGAGGTGGAGTGCTATTGCAGGGCCTACATCCTCACGCTATTTGGCACTGTATTGTTTCCAAATTCGTCAGGTAATGCAGTCTCATTGATGTTCTTGCCACTAATTGCCGATTTAGAAAACGTTAGCCGTTACAGCTGGAGTAGTGCCGTACTGTCATCACTGTACTGGAGTTTGTGTTTGGCCAGTATAGATTCGGTACAGATGAATGGGCCTATGATTTTACTTTAAATCTGGAGTTGGGAGCGCATTCAGGTCGGTCGGCCCGTAGTATGGATCCAATCTCCACACAGGATACATCTTCCCGATGACGTGCACATGCTACCTCCTATCGGTGTTTATTGGACCGGCAAACTTACATGGACAGCCAACCCCAACAGGTGCTTAACGTACTACCGCTATGAGTTGGATAGGTTGGCAGTTGATTGTGTCGTGCGGCTTCCATACGCGGAGGAGCGTGTACTTCGACTGCCGCCTAATTGCACGTACAGGCGTGATTTGCGGCTAACGAAAGCACCTTTAATCAACTTTGGGGCTGTTGAGTTCTACTACCCCGATAGAGTGCTACGCCAGTTTGGTCTTCACCAAAGGATTCCAGTTGCCGAGCCATTCAATGCGGAGATGCATAATATTACTAGAATGGGTCGACAGCCCGGACACAATTGGGCCGCATGCTTCGCTACGTATGTTCAAAGATAGAATGTACACTGGTTCGACGAAATCATCAGTGATATTCCTCCGTTTGACCTCACGGTGCATGCGGCGTACATGGCTTGGTACGAGAGAGTGACTAGACGATATATCTCTCCGACGTTGCAGACTCCTGCTGGAGTGGTAATCCCGATCAGTCGACCAGGGGCTGAACCAGCAGATCAACATTCCATGAATCTGCCTATGTACCAACCGAAGGAATCCACTGTTTGCAAATTTGTAAGTTTTAAAGTTTCGTTTTATTTTTTTAAGTTTTGTCGAAATTTTGTTTTTATAGATGTATGTATATATGTCAGTACCATAATCTTTCAACTTTTCATGATTGTCAGTTGAGCCAGACTTAGGCCATAGCAAAAAAATGTGCTACTTTGTTGAATAGCAATGTCGCGGATCAGACGAAGGAAATCATACGGGAGATGATTACGTGTTGCCGTGCACAAGCTGATCTTGTGGGCGAGGGAGCAACATTAGATGCAATACTAAGGGCTCCCACACATCGAACCAGCGACCGTTCTGGTCTCCGATGAAAGAGAGTTGTTCGAAGGCCCCCACCTCATCCTCCAAGCGAATCAGAAAACGAAGAACAATCAGGGGGTGAGATTCAAGGGGAGGGGATACAACAAGAGATAGGGGGTGAGATTCAAGAAGAGGAGAATATCACGATGTCCAGTGTCATACAGGCTACTCCACAACGTGGTAGAAGGCAACGGAGACCCACTAACTTCTTCACACCCGACCCTTGATTTTTGTCACCATGTAGGAATTCAGGTGTGTTTAAGCATTAGTTGATTTTTGTTGATTTTTGTCACCGTAATTTATGAGTTAGTTGATTCTTGTCTATAATGCAGATTCGGCAAATGTTTAGTGAATGGAACAAGCGGAGGAAAGTTTGAGTTATCTTGTCTATAATGCATGTTATCTTTTGAGTTATATGTTAGCTTCATGTTAGTTTGATGTTGTAATATTTTAAGTTAGCTTGATATTGTAATATTTTGATATTTTTGGAGAGATGTTTGAGATTGTTGTGAGATGTTTGAGATTAACTTCATTGAACTTGTTGAGATTATTTTATTGTTTTATTTATTGTTTGAGGTTGTTGTGAGATGTTTATGACATGTTTGATGTTTATGAGATGTTTATGAGATGTTTGGGATGTTTATGAGATGTTTGAGCTTGTCGAGAAGTTGTTTGAACCAAATGTGGAGTGCATTGAACTTAAATGTGGAAATGAATGTGGAAGTGGATTGAAAAGTTGTTTAAACTGTATATGAGGTGGTTTGAAGAGAATGTAAAGAGGAAATGCATGTTCTAAACTGAAATGGTGCAATTTAAGCCTAGACTCGGTTTTTGAAAAACCGAGTTTAGTATAAATATATTCGGTTTTTCAAAGATCGAGTCTTGTGCACGTAAGTTCTTTTTTTCAATTAAGCTCCGAGTCTAGTTATAGTGAGTTCGTTCTTTCAAAAACCGAGATTTGAGTATACTCCTTTCCAGAAAGCAAGATGTTCTCTGGAAAAGAATGAACTCGACAGTCGGTTTTCGAAAGAACGATCTAATTATAACTAAACTCGGTCTTTCAAAGACCGAGTCTTGCTCCTGTAAGTTTTTTTTTAATCAGATTGAAGACTCGGTCTTTGAAAGACCGAGTGTAGTATTAATTTGATCATTCTTTCGAAAACCAACTGTGGAGTTTACTCTTTTCCAGAGAACGAGCTGCTTTCTGGAAAAGAGTGTACTCAAAGCTCGGTTTTCGAAAGAACGAGCTGATTATAACTAGACTCGGTCTTTCTTGTGGCTGTAAGTTCTTTTTATCAATCATCTTGGAAGACCGAGTCTAGTTATAATGAGATCGTTTTTTCAAAGACCGAGTCTTACGCCTGTACATTTTTTTTTCAATCAGTTTCAAGGCTGATTTATTCCAATTCCTCTAAATTTGAACCTTATTAGTTCCAAAATACTTAAAGACTGATATTTGAACAAAAACACAATTAAAATTCATACAATCATTCATTTTCCACAATTAAACACATACAAACTGAGTACATAGTTCAAATTAAATATTACAAACACATTCGAAAGCACATAATCAAATTAAATGTTTTGAGATCCTCTATTAGTACATCGACGCTTGTTGTGTCCTTCCAAACCACAACTTGAACATTTCATCTCCGAACCCATGCTAGACCTATCTCTCACATCCATGTCGTTGCGTATTCTCGTGGATTTAGGCCGGGCTTTTCTTGAACGTCGCAAACTAGCATCAGGTAGGAGTCGTGGTCCATCAGTAGTAGGCCAATATGCTGGATCTAGAATATGATGAAACACGGGAGCCCATGTTTGTGCTAATGACGTGACAAGGTAAAATTTATTAACAAAAGGCTTGTGATCGATTGCACGATATGCACAAGCAGCCAATACATGAGAACATGGAATATGATATAGATAAAATTTCATACATGTGCATGTTTTCGTATTCAAGTTCACAGTATGCAAGTTCCCACCCTTCCTTTCTCCATTTACCATGCATATACCCGTTCTCATGGAAAAAACTCCAGGTTGATGATGAAACATTGTAACCTCATGTCGGTTTTCTCTCTCACGGCGACTATCGATCAATTCATGTACACTTCTAGCAAAAATCGTCCCTTCAGATAAAAGCTTACTGGCTTCTTGTTGACGAGTAGTAAAGTAAGAGTTGAGACGATAGAAGATCGTCTCAACAATCGCAGTTACCGGTAAACTACGGACACCTTTCAAGACTGAATTGAAGACTTCTGTCAGGTTCGTAGTCATTATGCCGTATCTTCGACCTTCATCTGCATAAAGTGCCCATTTCTCAACCGGCTTCTCTTTCAACCAATTAGCCGCCTCGACATTGACGGTTTCAAACTCAGCGAGTTTGGCCATGAACTTTTTGGGTTGGTTTTGACACGCTATAATTTTAGCCTTTTTCCGCAATGCCTTGCTACCAAATTTACTAAAGAAATTTGTAGCAAAATGATGCATATAATAACGATGATATGCATTAGGTTCGTTCCAAGCTCCATTTTGCAAATCCATAGCAGAAAATATACCAGCATGATGATCCGAGATAACACACAATTCAGTGTGATCGGTGACATAATACCGAATGCAACTCATGAACCATGTCCATGTATTTATACTCTCTCCATCAACCAATACAAATACAAATGGAAATAAGCAATCATTCGCATCTGGGAAAATAGCAATTAGCAAACAACCCTTGTACTTACCGTATAAGTGAGTTCCGTCAACACTAATAACAGGTCTGCAAGACTTGAAACCTTCAATCGAAGGACCAAATGCCCAAAATACTCCCTTGAATGTTTCCTCGCTAGGACTAGACTCATATTTATTCTAGTTGACAACGGTTACTGTATTTGCTGCTTGAATTACTGTTTGTAGAAAAGGCAAGTTTGTGTATGCTTCTTCGAAGGTACCGAACAACCTCTCAATTGCCTTTTGTTTTATAATCCAAGCTTTCTTATATGAAATCTGATAATTATATTGTACTTTCACTATCTCAATAATTGCCCGCGGTGTTAAACCAATATCCTTCTTCACCACACTCACAATAAAATTACAAACAAGGTTAGAATCAACTTTATAGTGGTCCTGATTCAACGTGGGATTCGTACAAGTATGAGGCCCAATTATGTTCTTCACCACAAATTTGTCCCGCCTTTTGGAACAATTGCTCGTAATCTCTAAGGGCATCCACCGTCACTTACTCCTGAGGGACCTTACACGATCTCCTTAATTGTACGTTTTCTAGGTGTCATTTTGCATTTAACAGTGTACAGTGACGGTAAAGATTTCAATGTGACAAATTCACGATGTTTTTTGATAGAATACACCTTGACAGTTTGCTGAATCTATTCTTTACTTACAAACTCCTGTCCAATGTACAATTCGTCTACATTTGATGAACCAGACGACTCTTGTGGAACTTAGTGTACTCTAGCACCTTGTGTCATCTCCTCGATAATATGAGCGTGAACATTGGTATAGCTATCAGTAGCTCTCACTTCATTAAAACTGTTGTTCGTAGGATTTACATTTGCTACATCATCATCTTCGTCTCCATCATCATTTTCTACACTATCATCAACTTCATCATCTGTTTCTTCCTCTTCTTCATCATCGTCTAATAAGTCGTTGTTAATGGTAGCATTTTGAAAGTATTCAAATACAGTGTCATTTGGAACATAGTCATGAACCGGACTAGGTTGGCATGGCAGCTCAACATTTGTAGAATCCGGGTTTGTTGTATTTGTGAATGTATTTTCTTGTGAGGACAGTGGATTTGTTGTGAAGATTGAGCGGGGTTAGACCTCATCTGTTGTGTAGGTACTACCCTTACAAAGCTTGAACTAGGAATATCATGTGGCTGAGCATTCAAAATTTGAATTTGCTGAATATATAACTCTAATGCAGACCAAATATAATTGGGATCAAGTGTCCTAGCAATCATTGACTTCATAGCATTATCAGTAGATACGGGCACTGTCATAAAATACTGATCATCTCCTTTACCTGCTGCATATCGAGCTAAAATTTTCACATTCCATTGATCCCTATCCCAATTAGTAACTTCATAAATTTTCTCAACTAATTCTGCCAATGTAATTGTACGAGGTACCCAAAATATTTTCGGATCCAACACACTATAACAACAACCGATCTTTGGATCACGAATTATTTCACCACCAAAGTATAACCAAATAGGAATCTCGAGATCCATTCCTACGTATATTTATACGAATATGCGAGTTATTATCTACCCACAAACAAAATCTATAAAAAATATAGAAAATTATAGGCCAATATTCATCATACCTTCACAAGCTTCAAGGATAGAGCCGTAGATATTTGGGTAGAAGAGTTGAAGTTGCTATCCTCTTCAAATTTAGAAAAATTCTAAAATATGGATCTTTCGAAAGATGGGTTTAGGGTTTTTATAGTGGAAGGTTAGAGGATTAGGAAAGAATTAGTAAATATATTTAGATTTAGATGAGATTTTGTGGGTAGGAGGTCGCCCTAGATTGAGGGAGATGAGGTTGAGAAGATAGAGGGAAATAAAGTAGAGAAGAAGAAGAAAGAAACAGATATGAAATAACCCCCTCAATCGACACTCGGTCTTTGAAAGACCAAGTTTAGTTAAAACTAACTCGGTCTTTCAAAGACCGAGTGTTAGACTTTGAAAAATCCAAGACTAACACTCGGTCTTTGAAAAATCGAGTTAGTTTTAACTAAACTCGGTCTTTCAAAGACCGAGTGGGATTGTTTGGGAATTAAAAAAAAATAGGGCGGTTTGGGAAAAACTTTCAAAAAGTGGGACAGTTTGGAAAAAAATTGTTAAATACGTAAGTTGAGCCTTCTCTAGCTTACTGCTCTTTCAGTAGGCCTCTAAGTGATTTTGTGAAATTCCACATTTGAACATACTTCACTAAATGCCTAGCTAGAGATTTGGAGTTCGATGAAAGGTCACAAAAAAAATTATGGAATACAAGACAAAAACTATTTTGAGTAGGTAGGTTGGGATAGAACCTGGGGTTTCTTGGTGACTTATTAGATGTCATATTTCAACATACCACATTTAAAAGTCTAGATCTAGAGTTCGATCCGAGCCACCCAAGAGAAAGAGCGAGAGAGAGAGAGAGAGTTATGCAAGGTAAGAGCAAATTTATTTTTGAGTATAGGTAGGCTTTGATAGAACCTGAGTCTCTCGGTGGCTTAATTAAATGTCGTATTTTTACATGCCACATCAAAAGCCTAGAGACCTAGAATTCGATCTCAGCCCACCCATAAAAAATTATGGAAGGAGAGAGAGAAAGAGACCATAAATTATGAAAGGTAAGATCGAGTTTATTTTTGTGTGGGCATGCAGGGATCCATAAATTATGAAAGATAAGATCGAGTTTATTTTTTGTAGGTAGGCTGGGATAGAACCTGAGTCTCTTAATGACTTGGTTAAATGTCATACTTTCACAGACAAGTATACCACATCAAAAGTCCAGAGACCCATAGTTCGATCCCAGCCCACCGGCCAAAAAATCTGGAAAGAAAGAGAGAAAAAGACAAAAAATTATGGAAGGAAAGAGAAAATTTATTTTTGAGTAGTTAGCCTAGAATAGAACCTGAGTCTCTAGGTAACTTGATTAAATGTTGTATTTCCACATATCACATTAAAAGGTTAAAAGTCTAGAGACACATATTTCATTCTAAGCCCACCCACAAAAAATTATCAAAGGAGAGAGAGAAAGAGAGACAAAAAATTATGGAAGGAAAGAGCAAGTTTACTTTTGGGTAGGTAGGCTGGGATAGAACCTGAGTCTCTTGGTGACCTAGTTAAAGGTCATATTTTCACCGATAAGTAGACCACACCAAAACTCTAGAGACTCAGAGTTCGATCCCAGCCCACCCACCAAAAATTATGGAAGGAGAAAGAGAAAGAGACCAAAAAATTTTATGGAAGGTAAGAGCAAATTTATTTTTAAGTAGGTAGGCTGGGATAGAATCTGAGTCTCTTGTTGACTTGGTTAAATGTCATTTTCCCATACAAGTATACCACATCAAAAGACTAGAGACTCAGAGTAAGATCCCAGCTCACCTACCAAAAATTATGGAGAAAACAAGATAGAAGTAGTAAAGAAGGAGAGATGAAGTTTGCGAGAGACTGTGAGAATCAAGACATAAAGAGAAGAACAAGAAGAATGAAAAGCGTGAGAGAAAGAGGGGGATATATAAAGAACAGACACAGTGGGTGAGAGAATTAGGGTTTTGTTGGGTAACTTTTCCTACGTTACATATCATCGTCGGATGTAAACTGGAGAAGAATCACAACCATCAAAAGAATGGTTTTTTTTTTTGGGGGGGGGGGGGGGGGGGGGGGGGATGAAAGAGCGGCGCGATGAGTGAGAGAATCAAAATTTTGATAGGTAACATTTCTTATTATATATAACCGTTAGATTTAAACTGAAAAAGAATCACAATCGTCAAAAGAGCAAGAGAAATATGGGGTACATAAAGAGCGGTGCGATAACTGAGAAGATTAGGGTTTTGATAGAAAATTTTTCCTATTATATATCACCGTTAGATTTAAACTGGAAGAAAAATTACAACCGTCAAGAGCAAGAGAAAGACGGGGATACATAAAGAGCGGCGCGATGAGTGAGAAAATTAGGGTTTTGAAAGAAAGCTTTTCATTTATATATCACCGTTAGATTTAAACTGGAAAAAATCACAACCATCAAGAGCAAGAGAAAGACGGGGATACATATAGAGCGGCACGATGAGTGAGAGAAATAGGATTTTGATATATAACTTTTCATATATTATATATCACCATCGGATTTAAACTGGAAAAGAACCACAATCGTCGGTTTTGAGCCCGATTTTTTTTTTTTCCCCGTTAAACCCTGAAATTGACTATAGTGGAACTGTACTCAACCTGAACGACTCACCCTATAGACTAGCAAATGAAAGGTCATATTCAAAGCGTGTAAGTTGATGAATCTATACAGTACACCAATCATACTAGGAAATATATTATATGTACATAAAACTTTCTAAACTATTCAAATATCAAACAAAAAAAAAAAGAGTTAAGAATCAATTATAGAAAACGCTGAGAATGTATTTGTACATATAACCTAAAAGGTCTCCATTTATTTGCACATTATAGAGTGAATTTCGCAGTTTCATGTGGTTTTTCCTTGGGTGAGGAATTTATTTTGGGAGCCTTTATATCTGCTTATGTTAATCTTTTAATCTAGTCGTCGACATACAATTTGCAATAGGTTTTTAAGATAAAATTTACTAGAATCACTACAAACCGCACAAGGTTTGCCGGCATTTTTTTTGGGCTATCTCAGCGTTTATAAACGCATGGATAGACCATAGCGGCGTTTCTGAAAACGCCGCCAGAAACGCCGCTATAACTAGCGTCGGGACAGATATAGAGTCTATCCCGGCGTTTTTTAACAACGCCGCTATAGCCTATATCTATCCCGGGTTTAATTGAAAAAACCTCGGTATAGAGATTTTGTCAGGAAAAAAATTAATAAATAATCTATCCCGGCGTTTTTTACCAAAAACGCCGGGTTAGGTTATTAATATTTTTTTTAAAACACCATATCCCTGCGTTTTTAGACAAAAACGCCGGGTTCTAAAAACGCCGGGATAGATATGTATTTTTTTTTAAAATTTTGAATTTTACAACATTTTTTAATAAAAAATTATCCTACATGAAATAAAATTTCATATATATATGTTATAAAACAACATAGAACTCCTCAATCTCATTTAATACAACCAAATGAATCAACATGAATATTTATCAACAAGTAGTTAGTTAAGCTCCTCAATATTGTCATTTGTAACTCACTATACAATGCAAAAAAAATCAAGTTAAGCTATAACGTATTTCCCATCAAAATGAAAATACTACAAGGAAGAAGTATAGAAATTTCCAAAGAAGTGTTCGTCAAAGCAGCCCCTGCATCGGTAGCTAGTTTTTCTTCATTGATGCCTAAATAGGCAGATATACAACACCAGTTCCATCTATGTAGCGAAGTTTATATATTAAAATATTAACAACCAAAAATTAACGAACATCCAGTTACATAGTCTTGTTTATTCAATTAGCACTAGGTATGGTCTATCTTGTTAATTATTCATTAGCGTATAGATGAGCCTTCTATATAATCCAAGGCAGTTAGTGGATTACCAGTAAGTAAGCCAGTTTCATATTCTCCTCTTCCAAGAGTTTCCCTTGCACATTGACATAACACCAACATACAATTATTAACAATAACGACAATCAACAACAGAGAATAACTAGATTTTAAAAAAGGGCTTAATTCAGTCCTTTGAGCTTACATTGCAACATAGTTCTCGAATGATTCCATAATAATGTTTGTGCTTCATAGCTCTCGAATGATTCCATATTTTTGGTTCCCATCTCATGACACAACATTAATAGCTCATCCAAGACAGCATAGTTCTCGAGTAGAGTTATAAACTGAGGAGATGTGTAGAGTACAACAAAATTCTTCAAGAGGAAATATTGCAGCAATAAACTAAATTTGAGAAATGAATTGCGAATACTAAAATAAATACTCACTGATTCAGCTTTAAATAGCCGACCACATACAAGAAGAGTGTTGATCTGCAGATAACCATGCAGGGCTTTAAATAGTATATAATAAAACTATACTTGGAAGATATGCAGTTATACACTTATACTTTTATGTACAAAGCATCACTTTACCTTATTATTCTTTAGGAGAATGTTATAATTTGAAAGCATGGGTACTTTAGTGTCACGCTCCGCTTCCCAAAAAGATGAAAAGCAAGCACGTGACACGGCCTAGCGAATGACTTGTGTCATCCATAGGCTGTCATTGATCTAACTCAACTATATAAATAAGTAATAAAACAACCACACATGCAATGAAAGGATAATCACATAAATAACAACATTGGAAATTAATGCATAAAAATAACCAACATCAAATAACCCAACATCTGGAAATTCAACAAACAATATTCGGGTCGAAGCCCACAATACAAAGAAATCGCATTTGTCCAATTTTATTAAATTCATCAAATAAAACAACATTTATTTGGCGACACAGTAAAACATCTCCTTCACCAATGCTGCTCTCCTATTCCGTCAGGTAAATCTCCTTGGATACCTGTAAGTTGCTCATCTAAAAAGAGGAAAAAGAAAGTCCTTAGAGTAAGTCGTGGACATGCAAGTGGAGAAACAGAGAAACAATGACAATAGTAGTATAACAATGAATTCAATAAATGATGAAGTCAATAGTGTTGAACAGTGACAAAGCAATAATAGTATAATATGCAATAACTATGATTTACCACGATAACGATAAACAATATCAATAATGACAATAATAACGATAACACTATTCAATAAGATAACAATATGCAATGATAATGTGTGAGAGCCTTAGATCTATTATTCATTCTTTTATCCTAGCTAATGCACGTACTACTGTGTCCTATGTATACCGTACCACAGGTTCGATGCATACAATCAATTTCATTTAGACTAAGGTGGTAGATTCTATAGTTCATGCACGGGGTATGATGACGATAATGGTAATAACACTGGACAAGTGTAATTTCTTACACGATGCCGATAACGATAAAACACTGGACATGTGTAATTTCTTACATGATACCGATAACGATAAAACACTAGACATGTGTAATTTCTTACACGATGCCGATAATAATAATATTCACTGGCCATCATCCGAGTACACTTACTATATTGTCAATTACCCTAATCGACCCTTAACCCCGGCTTTGATTTATTTCCTTTATTCAATTAACACACAATAATGCAATTAATAAGGAACGCTAGAAAAGGTGACAAAACAACCATAAGATCATGCAATATACTCTATACAATTAAATGCACCAAATATAACATTATAGGTATAATTATATATTATAAAACATAGAATCCCAATTTTGGACAGCAGTAGGTTGTTGTATCAAAACCAGAACTCACGTTGCAACAGGAAAGCAAATGTGGATCCGTTAGGTGGTCTAGAAACTAGACTCCTGCCCGGTTCCAACGCATACTTAAAGTCTATATTCCGACAACGGTAGCTAGGCGAAATTCAGTAATCTTTATAGATTTTAGTTTCTGGCTGGGTGTCGATGTTGACTAATTTCAGTTATAAGGGCAATGAATAATCATTACAAAAATCAGTAAAAATAATTTTTAACACCTTAAGCATGTTATCTACAAATCTGGAATTTATCTTGGCCATATATAATCATTAGTCCACTTAATTTATTAGCCTAACATGCTATGTACATGAATCTGAATTTACAGCGCAGCCGTAGCAAAAGGGTCACAACTCGGGCGATATAAATTGAAATTCGAAAATTCCGGAGGCTATTGATATCTAGACACTTAGGGCTACGTTTCATATTCAGGGAGTGACTGATTTTAAAGAAGTTATCTAAGTCAAAACGGCACAGTAAGATACAGGTTGGGGTAATTTCCAGAATAGTCAATATGTTCATTTTGAATAAAACAGTTAAAAGTTAAGAATGATAAATTAGAGTTCAATAATCATAAATCATAGTGAGCCATTCCTATGTGAACATGGTTTTAAGGTAGATTATGTCCATAATTCTACTAATTACAATTTCACTAATTTATCAATAGCAATCACATGAACAATCAACCCTAATATACAATCTACAATAGTTGTCTTTAATATCATGAGATGAAATGTGATAATAATTTCCTATTCTTATATTCAATAACTAACTACATTGGTGCATGTAAGATCCCTATACATTAGAGGCAAAAAGACAGCACGAAGTCGAGATTACCACTTGGATTCGCTCGTGTAAATCCGTGGTATCCCAACGATAGATACAATAACATTTTACGATATTCAATACGGATCCACTTGCAGAATTCAATAAAAATATCGAATATGATACAATAAATATTCGATAAGAAATGACTTGCCTTTTTGACGATTAGATCCGATAAATATTAGAATCCGAGACACGTGCGAAGAAAACTAGCAACAGCAGCAATCCTCCACACCCGATCTGACCCAAAACGGCGAACAACAAAATTGGATTAGAGGTGCCCAGAACACGAAACAGAAAAACCAGCCAATGGGATATGTTCCCTACACCGGATCAAGAATAGAACAGGGAACAGCAAACCCAAATCCCACACAACAAAACACCGAACAGCCACTTCACCCACTCACGCTTCTTCTTCCCCACGCGACTGTGAGAGAGAGAGAGATCGTGGAGGAACGAGAGCGGCGGCGGTGACTGAAGACAACGGCGACGACTGCGACAGGATGACGATGGCGACGCGACGGTGGTGCTGCGGTCGGGGGCGACCAAGGCGAAGGTCCTATCGTCGAGGACTCTGTTTTTGTTCGAAAACAGAAGAGATGGAACAGTGGCTTCAGCGCTCGATAATGGCAAGGATGAGATGAGGGAGCACCGGTGGGGTCCTCCGGTGGATGCGAGGGAGGCGGAGGGGGCGAGGCGACGTGGAGCGATGGTGGGAGGTGGTCGAGGCTTCAGAGGATGAGCAGCGATGAGTGAGCAGGCGGTGAACCGATGAGGAGATGGTGGAGTCGCCGGGGTGGATTAGCAGTGGTGGCTAGGAGCTACGATCGGTGGTCGCAGTCGAGGGTAAGGGAAAGGTTGACAAATGGCGGAAGATGACGATGCTTTCGGCGAGGGGAAAGGTGCGAGCGATGGACTTAACGCATGGGCAGCACTCGAGCGGAGTTGGGTTGGGGTGCTCAGCGTGGTGGTGCGGCGAGGAGGACGGGCGGAGCGAGAGGAGGAAGACGGTAGCTCGGGATGTTTTTGTTGGGTTCGATAGGGGGAGGGAGTGAGCGGGAGAAGGAGAAGATGGAAATGGGCGTTTGGGTTTTGTTTGTTTGTTTGGTTTTAATCAGAGAAGGGGAGGGGAGAGAGCACAGTAATAGGGGTTAATAGGTTGAATTAGTAATGGGTAGAGATTTCAGGGCTTAATAATAGGGATTTAGTTATTCAAATTGTGGGAGTTACAGATTGTGGAGAGTGAGGGGAGTGATTAGGAGAAATCATAGGGTCTGTTTGGAAACATTTAAGTTGGGGAATGGAAGGGAATGGAATGAAAATGAATGAAAAGGAATGAAAAGAAAGGGAAAGTGATGAATTAACTTTATAAGTTGTGTGTGTTTGACAATTGGTGGAATGGAATTGACTTTTTTTTGTTTCCATTCCCTAGTCTTATTTGGCAAACAATGGAATATTATGGATTACCGCATTTTGAAAAACCTTTTTATAACATTTGTACATGGACATACTTCTGACATTTTGCATTTTGGGTTGAGTAATGAATAAAATTATTTTCCTGGAAAGAAAAAACATACTTTTGAAACTCCCGCAACATAAAGTATGGATTATGACATTATCCTCCAAACTCAAGCTAGAGCACTCTCCGTTCCGAGCAACAAAATATTGCCTGACCAAAATATCATTCATAGTGAACTCATAGCTGCTAAAAGTTTGAAGAGGCTCATTTCATATAAGCAAACTATTTATTTCATAAGCACAAGTTCAAGCACTAGTTCAAGCACAAGTTTACTCTATAATTAACTCAATAATGCATGACCTAGCTACTTCAGAATCTATGTTCATCCCAAATCCTGCCTCCTTTAGCACTTAATTTATGCCCCTTGTTTTAATTGTTTGCAATAAGCATAGTTTGTACGTGTGATGTCTTGCATAGGGAGGTCGTGCAAATGTAGTTGTCTGCAGCAGAGTTTTCTGTTCTTTTTTACTCAAAATTTCATTGTATAATAGTCAAATAACTTTTAACTCTTCAAACAAATATACAACTTAAAAAATTTCCTTCTCAAACAGAGGTCTTAGAGAGATGAAGAAGAAACATAGACTGGAGAAAATGTTTCATTCTGTCCTCGGCTCCCTAAACTATAAATACCAGGACTTAATGAATCAACCTTTCCATAGCACCACAACAACAATGGCCTTCCTATATTACCTAAAATTCAGGCACTAAAAACAAAAAAATGAACTCTACCCCTGTTCACTCACTACTCCTTACCATCTCCATCACCTTCCAAATCACCAATGCATTATCGGTGTCGGTGTCGGTGTGTACATTAACCCTGCCAAATCGCCCGACAACTACATCATCATCAGATCCACAAAGTGAATATATACTCAGCTCTCCAGTCCTTAAAATCAGCTCGACAACTACATCATCGTGGTATTTATAGTTTACAGGGAAGGTAATGTACTAATATCGAGAATTCTGAAGTTCACTTTTTATTATTTTTGTTCTGATTTAATTATTAGTATTTTCCGAGGGGGTCTCAGCTCTCTTTCCATTCCTTTACGCAGCTTTCCGAGGGGGTGGAGCTGGAATAGAAATTGGCTGAAATCTTTCTCTAGGCAATGAAATTTAGTTGTTTCCTTTGTTTTCTTTTTCAAAACAAACATGCTTTGGAATAGGATAAGATGGACCTATTCCCAGTATTCCATTCCTTTCCCTAGTTTTTTTGGTTCCCAAACGTGCCCATAGGGATTAGTCCGTTAGGAGAATCTGGGGGGGGGGGGGGGGGGGGGGTTGATTTGGGTTAGTGGGTTTGGGTGAGAGATCCAATAGGAGGTGGATATTGGGCTTTGGGTACAAAGTGGGTCAAATTGAGGACAATTCACAACCCAAGAAGACAAGATAAATTTTTTAAAATTAAATCTGAATTAAGACATACAAGGGGTAGATTTTAAATGATCAATTGAGATCAGGAATAAATTAAGAATAACATTAGGATAAATATCATCCAACACAAAATGCGACAAATGAAATGAATTACAATTACAACGAAGATTACAATTGGGATCAATAACAGAAAAAGGAAAAATGAAAACGGGAGTTACATTTAGAAATAGTGTTCATTGTAAAATTGAAAGCATGGGTACTCTAGAAAGCTTTAGCAAAAGTCAGACTCACACACAACTATGACATCTACATCATTAATACTCTTAAGTATCTCAAATGACTCCCACATGAGGTGAAACACAAAAATAACATGTCTTGATCCAGTCCGAAGGACACATTATCTTCTCAAAATTGTAGGCTATCTTCTTCAATTGTGCCAAAACTTAAATTCAACCTTTCATGTTTTGATAGGCACCAAAGCCAGACAATATAAAAGGAAAGAATGCCAAGACGATAAGTAAGAGACTTTGAACCAAATAGGCTAAGATAGCCGAACAAAAGCTAGTTAAGTAAGTGTGAACACATCCTATTCCAATACTTAAAAAATTGGTAGATATCTACTTCCATCACTTTCTGGTAGGAATTTAACCAAATTATTATTGACATAATATTAACAATACTTGTGTGCTTCATATCAGCATAATTGGAGACACTTCAAAGAACCCAAAAGACATACCTTGATCTAAATACAATGACATCCGAAAGACCAGTGCCACTCTACTTGTCAGCACGTCTGCGCTTATGCCTACGTTGTGCATTACTCGCAGGAGCATGGAATGGCTTCTTTGTCTTTTTACTAAACAAAAATATTCAAAAATAAAAGAAAATTAACGACAGGAGACGCAAATGGAAGACAAGAACGTAGCTAAGAGCTATGAAAGATTTCATGCAAAAAAAAGCAACTAACCAGATCACGGTCGAGAAGACTGTACAGCAAAAAATGGGTAATGCTAACAAAGCAGAGGCCTGTAGTCATAGAATTACAGCTATTCATTATAACACAAACAAACGCATGAAATTACAGTATAAAAGAACGTTTACTCAATTCAAGCAGGAGTACTACCATAAACCAAACTAGTTCTTTAGTTGCAAGAGGTTTAGTATGTGACTTTTCAGTTTCTCCAGGACTGCAACTTGAACCTACAGAAGCAAAATTAAAGGTTAGTACAACCAAATGTATGGATTTAAAGGTGCACTTTCAGAGCCGGATAGGAGCCATATAATTTATACATAATAAACAATGTACTAAGCATAAAATTAAGATTGCAGAGAAAACTAATTTCCATCAATTTCAAGCTTTCTGGTATTTCAGATAAGCAATTTGATTCTAGAAACCTACGAGTACATGTGTTTGAAATCATAGTCCAGAGAAGTTTGCAGATTGAAGTTAGAGGACAAGAGAATTAATAAGTCTTCTAGTTTTTTTTCTAATCATAGCCAGGAAGCAGTTACAACCACAGAGAAGGTGTAATGTTTTGAACTTTGAACTTTTCCACTGGGCTTATCACAGATTTACAAGTATTATACTTTAATTACCAGAGAAATTAACATACACACTGCATATATCTCGTAATATGGTACTGCTCTCGATAAATGTATATCCCTCACTCTCTATACTCCTGTGGTCAATTGAAATAACCCCAACTGTTCAACACTCTCAAATCTCTATACTCAGGTCATTTGAAATCGCCCAAATTGTTCAACTACAATCACATCAATCTTCCCCTCCTGGGGAAAATTTATTTAGAGCTTACTATAGCTGAGATCAAAATAACCATGATACAATATCGAGTTTTACTAGAGAGGATGTCATCCTGTAGAACTATTATGATATATGGCATCTGCCTAGAAAATTAAGTAAACATTGTTCTTGCTTCCAAGAAACTTAACTTATCAACAAGGCTTTTGTTGAATTCTAACTACGGAATAAACTCAACAACGAAGACGAGATGCATGAATGATAGAATCAAAACAAGAAAACAAAGAACAACCAAAAGCAACACACAAGAACACAAAAGATTTTTTTCGAGGTTCACCCAAAACAATGGCTACTTCTCCGCGCAGAGGCACACCTGCGATTTCCACTAGAAATATGAAGATTAGGTTTACAAATCTCTCAAGAACTCACCACCAAGGTGTAGGGTTTCTCTCTATCTCCCTCTCACTTAATGACGGCTAGTAGATCTCTATTTATTTTCACTTAACCCTAAAATCGTACACAATACAATATATATAGGATTCCACAACTTTCGATCTCAGCCGCTCATCAATCAGCATCGGGACGGTCGGCTGCAATATCGGGACGGTCGACCGGTCTTCTCCTTCGACTGCACGAGTTCCAACAGAGAGCAGGTCGGTCGATTGCACGGTCGACCGGTCATCATTTCAAGATACAGGTTGAATCAGAGAGCGGGACGGTCGACTGCGCGGCCGACCGGTCGTCTTGCCTGGGTGTGGTCGGGGGGTGTGGTCGACCGTGCGGTCGACTGCAACTCTGTTGTAGCCTCCAACTACTCTTGACCTCTTGCTCCCACTTCGACTCTCCTTCTCGTCTATCTTCTCTAACCCCATTATTGTGTATTGGATCCACAAACCCCAACAATCTCCCACTTGGAGACATATACATGAAGTCTCTAACCTGTTCTGCATTCTTCTATTGGTCTAGTCTAGGCATGTGTCTCTGCGAGTCTCCTCAACAATAAACCTAGAGACAATTCGATAGCGGTATATCAAAACTGATGTTTCCTGATATCCACCACCTTAGTGAGCATGTCCGCCGGATTCTTAGTGCCAAGAATCTTAGTTAGCTTCAACCATTTCTTCTCAACCGCCATTCTGATAAAATGAAACCTAATTTGAATGTGCCGAGTCCTAGAGTGATATGCCGAGTTTTTTATCAAGAAAACTGCACTTTGACTGTCACACCATAGTTCACATATGGGTTGCTTCCTGCCCAACTGTTTTATAAGATCTGAAATCCAGAACATGTCTTTCGTCGCTTCTGTAAGTGCCATATACTCTGACTCCGTGGTAGACTGTGCTACAACCTTTTGTAACTGCGAAGCCCAACTAACAGTTGTTCCTCCAACTGTAAATACATATCCTGTAGTACTTCTACAACCATCACGGTTGCCCAAAAAATCCGCATCTACATAACCATGTATATGCAAAGAATCTCCCCCAAAATAAAGAGAGTAATCTGAAGTACCTGCTAGATATCTAAAAATCCACCTTACTGCATCCCAATGTTGTTTACCTGGATTCTTCATGTAACGGCTGACAACTCCCACTGCTTGTGCGATGTCTGGCCTTGTAGATACCATCGCATACATCAAACTCTCAACAGCTGAGGCATAAGGAATAGCAGTCATTTCCTCCTTCTCTGCCTCTGTCTTAGGACACAAGTCCATTGATAACTTGAAGTGAGCAGCCAAGGGACAAGTGACTGGCCTCGCGCCATCCATATTGAATCTCTTCAACACCTTCTTCACATAGTCCGCTTGTGATAACCAAAGCTTTTTGCTTCTTCTGTCTCTACTAATCTTCATGCAAAGGATTTGCTTTGCTTCACCCAAGTCCTTCACTGAAAACTCCAAAGCTAGTGCCTTTTTCACTTCCTTGATCTTCTCCATACATGAACCTGCTAACAGCATGTCATCCACATACAATGCCAAGGTAACTATATCATCGTCCTTATATCTACAAACATACGCACAATGATCCGTTTCGCATCTATCGAAATATTTTTCTCTCATGAAGCAATCAAACTTCAAGTACCATTGCCGCGGTGCTTGTTTGAACCCATAAAGACTCTTCTTCAATCGACACACCATGTCTTCCTTTCCTTTAGCTTTAAAACCTATGGGTTGTCTCATGTACAGTTCTTCTTCGACATCACCATAGAGAAATGCTGTCTTCACATCCAACTACTGTAAGTACAAGTCTTCAACTGCCATGATACTGAGCAGAACCCTAATAGAAGCCATCTTTACAACCGGTGCAAAGATCTCACTATAATCAACACCTTTTCTTTGAGAGAATCCTTTCACAACAAGCCTTGTCTTGTACCTCTTACTTCCATCTGCCTCATCTTTGACTCTGAAAATCCATTTGTTTATAAGAGCGCGCTTCCCTGCAGGTAACTTGGTCAACTCCCAAGTTTGGTTCTGTTCTAAGGAGCTCATCTCATCCTTCATGGCTAACTCCCACTGAATTCGAGCCTCATCCCTCAAAGCTTCCTCATAAGTCTCTGGCTCTCATGAATCCATGTACAGAACATACTCGTGAACAACACTAGCTGATGGATCAAATATCTTGGTTGGCCTCCTCTCTCGTGTCGATCTCCTCAATGTGGATACCAGTTCACCGACCGGTTCAGGTTCCCCGAACTGTTCTGGCTGTACCTATTCGTCTTGGATAACCTGCTCATTCCTAATAGGCTCACCATGAGCCTCCTGTGCTGCCTGTGGTACCTGTACCTGCTGCTGCACTATAGGGCCCCCACAACTAGGGTCGCCTTTAGAATCTGAATCTAATTCTGAGTCTGAACCCCGATCTGATTCTGAACTGGTGGTACTATCTTGACCTGTGTGCTTGTTTTTGTATAGGACCTCTTCATTGAACACTACATTCTTGCTGTGAATGACTTTGTTATCCACAAAATCCCAAAGCCTATAACCAAACTCATCGCCACCGTAGCCAGTGAACACACACCTCCTGGACTTAGAGTCCAACTTCTTTCTTTCTTTCCTGTCAATTAGTGCATATGCCATACAACCATAAACTTTTAAATGCGAATAATTAACAGTTTTACCTGACCATAGTTCTTCTGGAATGGCCCCATCAAGCGCATTAGACGGGCAACGGTTAATCAAGTACACTGCCGTATCAACTACAGCAGCCCAAAGATGGACCGGAATACCTGCATGAAGTCTCATGCATCTCGCCCTTTCGAGTATATTGCGGTTCATTCTTTCTGCTACACCATTCCCTGTGGAGTCTTAAGAACTGTCTTGATTCCTCTGATACCTTCCCTTGCCAGATAGTTAAAAAACTCTTTGCTTGTGTACTCACCTCCATTGTCTGACTTTATTGGTTTCACCTTGCAACCCGTCTTATTCTCAATCCTGGCCTTCCAAGCTCTGAATGCCTCAAAAACTTCTGATTTCTTGCGAATTGCATAAACCCAAACCTTTTTTGTAGCATCATCGATGAATGCAACGATGTATCTCTTACCACCATAAGAGAATTCCTGAGCTGGCCCCACACATCTGTATGTACCAACTCTAACTTTGCAAGCTTCTTCTCATGCCCACCCAATTGAAAGCTAACTGTTTTCTGTTTGCCAATCACACAATTCTCACAAAAATCTATCTCAACCTTCTTCAGCCCCGACAAAAGATCTCTAGAACAATGCTGCTTTACACCCTTTTCACCAAGGTGCCCCAACCTGACATACCATAGAATTGAAGAGGAACTACCTACTGATGTTGTAGCATTGATATCACCTGAATCACCTCCCCTGAGTAAGTACAACGTGTCACCGTGCTTTCCTTTCGCCACCAACCCAGCACCTGTAGTCACCTTCCATTCTCCATGCCCGAAAGTTGTTGTAAACCCTTCTTTGTCTAGCTTGCTAGTTGAGATCAAGTTTTTCTTCAAGCTCATAATATGCATTGTATCATACAAGACCAATTGCCCACCATTGCGAGCCTTCACTCTCACAGTGCATCTACCCACAACTGGACATATCTGCCCATTACCAACTGAAACTGCACCAAAATCACCTGTCCTGTATTCCTCAAAAACATCCCTCATGGGGGTACAATGATAAAAAGCACCGGAGTCTATACACCAATCATCTTGCAAAATATTAAATCCAGCAGATAAACACAATTCATCGAGACGGGATTCAATACTTATCATATTGGCTACCTGTGACCCTGATTGTGCTTTCTTATACTCTTTGCATTGGTCTCTCTTGTGTCATGCCTTCTTGCAGTACCAACACTCACCTTTGCGATGTCTGGTTCTTGACTTGGATCTATGATTCCTGCTCTGCGACCACCTTCTGTTGTTACTTCTACCACGGTTATCAACTGACAGTGCGGTATTGCTAAGATATAACGATAAAGTCTCTCCATGTCTTTTCCTTCTTGCATCCTCATTCGTAATGCTGCTTATAACATCCTTTAGGACTGTCGTATCAGTCATGGTGCTAGTAATAGTCTGCTCTACTGTGCCGTAACTATCAGGAAGACTGGATAGCAACAACGACGATTGTGCCCTCTCCTCAAACTTTAAACCTGACGATTCCATTTGATTGTAAACCATACAAAAATTGTTGATGTGCTCAGCAACCGAACCCCTTTCCGACAACTTCAAGTTAACCAACTTCTTCAGGTGTAAGATCTGATTCGCTGCAGTCGGCTTTTTAAATATGTCTGTCAAAATCTCCATTGCCTCTTTTGCGGTTCTTGCCTTCTCAATATGAAATAACGCCTTTCTGCTCAGCGACAACTGAATTTGCCGAAGTGTTTTCTGATCCAGTCTATTCCAGGCCGCCAACGCAACAGGATCGAACTCTGCCCCTTCTGGCTTCACACCAAACAATGGATCATCTAGATCCTTCTATCGGAGATACGCAATTATTTGAATATTCCACAATGTGAAATCCGTTCTATCGAACTCCTTGATTCCACTCTTGTCCCCCATCTCAATCAATACTACCTACATATAGCTCTGATACCACTTTGTTGAATTCTAACTGAGGAATAAACTCAACAACGACGACGAGATGCAAGAACTATAGAATCAAAACAAAAGAATAAAGAACAACCAAAAGCAACACACAAGAACACACATGATTTTTTTCGAGGTTCTCCCAAAATAATGGCTACTTCCCCGCGCAGAGGCACACCTGTGATTTTCACTAGAAATATGAAGATTAGGTTTACAAATCTCTCAAGAACTCACCACCAAGGTGTAGGATTTCTCTCTATCTCCCTCTCTCTTAATGACGGCTGGTAGATCTCTATTTCTTTTCACTTAACCCTAAAATCGTGCACAATACAATATATATAGGATTCCGCACCATTCCATCTCAGCCGCTCATCAATCAGCATTGGGACGGTCGACCGCAACATCATGACGGTCGACCGGTCTTCTCCTTCGACTGCACGAGATCCAACAGAGAGCAGGTCGGTCGACTGCGTGGTCGACCGGTCATTATTTCAAGATACAGGTTGAATCAGAGAGCGGCACGGTCGACCGGTCGTCTTGCAGGACGGTCAACTGCGCGGTCGACCGGTCGTCTTGCCTGGGTGCAGTCGGGGGGTGCGGTCGACTGCAACACTGTTGTAGCCTCCAACTACTCTTGACCTCTTGCTCCCACTTCGACTCTCCTTCTCGTCTATCTTTTTCAACCCCATTATCGTATATTGGATCCACAAACCCCAACAGCTTGCTGAAGAAGGTGACAACATAGAGAGGTGTAGGTTTGAAAATCATTTGTATATGCTTGTTAAGGTTGGTCAACTTAGCATTCAACAGAACAATGAGGACCAGCAAAGGCCTTGAGAATAATGAAGGAGAAAAGAATGTAAACCCCTCAACACTATTGAGTTTTCTTAAATAACATACCCTAAACTTGCTTTAATACATGTAAACCCCTCAAACTTTCGTTTTCGCCAAAACTGTTAGCCTACCTCAAACTTTATATAATTTCAAGAAATTACCTTAAACTATAGCAACTTCTTCAAATATTTGCTTATACTAGGGTAATTTTCTGTGCAAATGAGTTTAGAGGTGTGACACATATTAAAGCAAGAAAATTAGTTTAGGGGTGTTACACATAATAAAGCAAGAAAAGGGTAGTTAACTTTTTTGTTAAAACCCAACAAGTTTGGGTAGTTCTGTGCTATTTGGCCTAAAGTAGAAGCCTAAGAAAGTACTCAAGCATAGACTAAAAAAGAAGGTAACTTCTAAGAATCAATTTGGTTTATGCAAAGGGGATACAACAGAAGCTATTCCTTGTCAAAAAGATTGATGCAATGATTTATGCAAGAGAAAGAGAACTAATATGGCTGCATTAATTTAGAAATCGCATAAGACGCATAAATGGGGAACATTCTGTCTTCACTCTCAGAAAAAGAACAGGTTTCTTATAGCTAAGAGTCTAAGACTTGTATAATGGAGTAGTTGCGATTTGGAAAAAAAATATGAGACTCATTAGATCACTACCACTATAATTTACATCAAGGTTTCTGGTTAACTTTAATCTTCATTAGAGCATCCACAATTGTTTACTAAAAAATATGGCAAAATAACAAATGAAAATAGCAAATGAGAATATCTTGTGCAATGGTGATTTGCTAAAATTTGAGAAGCAACGGTACATATTGTTTCATCTGTTTATTTTTTTCTTTTTTTAGAGTTAATTAATTAATAATTAGATATTAAAATAGGTTAATTAAATAAATTAAATAATAAAATATATCTAAACCTAATTAAAAGTATACACTAACCTAACTTAACACTAACCTAATCAAGAGAATGGGGTGGGACGGGACGTGTTGTCCCGTCCAAGCCCAAAGTGCTTGAAACGGGACAACATGTCTCGTTTGAGCCAATATATATATATATATATATATATATATATATATATATATATTGTTTTTTATTTTAGACGGTACATCTGATCATTAAAAAAAAATGGTCAGACGAAACAACACTGATCCCATTAAAAAAATTTTTAAAAATAAGGACAGAACAACATGTTTCGTCTCTTATAATTTGAGGATCGCAATTTCATTTCTCAATTATGAGAAGGAACTGTAGCAATTTTGTCATTTTATGGCATAATAGCAAACGACTGCAGAGCCTCATTTCTCAAAAAATGAGAAATTGACAAATACAGCAAATGATTGTGGATGCTCTTACCAGAAGAATTATAGTAACATTTAGGATACTGAGGTCCAATATTGTACATTATTCGCTGGTGAATATCATTTTCCTTGATGAAACATGAGGCAATTCTCACATAGAAATTTGAAAAGAGCATTAGAAAGTTGAAAATATAATAATATGAAATGCCAACTTGGTTAGTGGTCGTTGAAGAACAAATTTAGGTGGTGCTTGAAGAGCAAATAGTGAATAACTGAGAGTGAAGGACGTGAAATGAAGTGAATGTTACTATAAATTCGGTTCAATCATTCATCGTGAGATTCTTGAGGATGTTCTTCAAAGTTTATAGAACCAAATTCGATGGTTAAGGTGCAAAAGTGCTTCTGAAATACTGTGACCGAAAATTTTAAGAAATCGCTATAGAATTAAGCATAATTTATGGATCTGAATATGAATTGAAAGGAGTAAATTTAAAATAAGTACATAAATGTTTGGACCAGTTTAAAAAAAGTACACAAAGGTTTTTTTTTAAATTTAAAAAGGACACAAAAGTTTAAATTAAGTCATCTGGGTTAGTTAGGGTTAGGGTTAGTTCCGGGGGTTTATTTAAACACCTGATTAGTTAAGTGATGTTTTTTTAAACAAAATAAAAGACTAATGTGGTTTTTTTAAACAAAATGAAAGATGAAAGTGGTTTTTTTGAACCCTACCCTAACCATAACCCTAACCCTAACTCTAGTTAACCCAGTGGACTTAATTTAAACTTTTGTGTCCTTTTTTTTAAAAAAAAAATCTTTGTGTACTTTTTTTAAACTGGCCCAAACCTTTGTGTACTTTTTTTAAATTTAGTCTTGAAAGTACTGCAGCAACAAAATTATGGCAGCAAACTTATAGGGTCATAATTAAACTGAATATGAATTGAAAGACGAGATCATCTTCATAAATCTGTTTGCGCTATGTCGCCAACCAAGACCTGCGAAAAAAAAAGATGACTTTAAGAACTTTGATCGAACAGGTTGTGAGCATCCAATCCAAAAAACGAAAACTAGGGTTTCAAGAAAAGGGAAATTTACTAAAATCTTACTTGTGAACCACTAGCTTCCATATGCACCTGCAGCAACATAAAACTAGGGTTTATTAAAAATTTTGAAAAGTAAAATTAGGGTTTAGGTCTTGGAATGAGAGAGGGGCACGACGATGGAGGAGCAACGGCGACAGTGGGAGAGGGACGACGATGGCAGGAGAGGGACGACGACGGTGACGTGGCGGCATGACGATGGCCGGAGGTCGAGTCGGGGATTTGGGTGAGAGAGAGAGAGACGGGTGTGAGTGAGAGAGGGTAAAAATTGAGGGATTTGGGATTTGGGGGGAAATAAAACATGCTCTATACCGACATTTCTTATCAACACCGGGATAGATAGGACATATTCTTGCGTTTATGTTGCAAACACCACTATAGATCCTATCTATCCCGGCATTTCTCCCAAACGTCGGGACAGATAGATGATTTTTTTAAAAAAATTAAAAATGTCATCTATCCCGGCGTTCATACCCAAACGTTGGGATAGAAACGTCGAGATAAACCTTGCGGCTTGTAGTGCATAATTTATTAGAAAATCTCTAATCTCAATCTCTAATCTCTAATCTATAATATATAATCTCTAATATTATAATGGGAGAGTTGGGGTTGTAATTTGTAGACAACTTCATTTGTAGATAACCAACCATCTAATGTCAACCATTTGTTTTACGGGATTGAGAGGGGCCTTGTTCCGATGGTTGTGGTTCTATATCTTCTATTTCTACATAATCTGTGTGTGTTTCATGAAAATCGGGAATACTATCATAATTCATAAGTATTTCTTCACTATTTACATATGGAATTGGAATTGAAGGAATGTGATGGCTACTAGTGGACTCTTAGCTACTATTTTTATCGTGTAATCGTTAGATGCCATCTAAATTAGTGTATGTATGTTTGGAATGTAAAAAATTTAATTCTAATGTATGTTTTAAAAATTAATTCTAATGTATGTTTTAAAAACTAATTTTACAAAACAAGTAATGATAGATAAACTAGTGTATGTTATAGAAAATGATTCTACTAAATTAGTAAAGATAGATAAACTAGTGTATGTTATAGAAAATGATTCTACTAAATAAATAAACTTAAATAAAATTATACTATAAACCGGTATAAATTAATAAAAAAATCTTTAAAAAAAGACGAAATATTTCAATAAAACAACAATAATTAAATAAATAACTAGTGTATGTTTATCAAATTCAAATATATATAAAAAAGAAGAAGAAGAAGAAGAAGAAGAAGAAGAAGAAGTATAACAAAACACAATCTAATTAAGAGAAATAAATGAGAACAAACAACAATGCTAATTCTATAAATTATACAAATACAAAAATACAATATAAGTGTAGAATGTAGATTGAAGAATGAAGGTTGAGAGAGTTGAGAGCTTGTAGTCTTGTTGATGATATTGTTGATTGTTGTTGGATGTTGTTGGATGTTGTTAATGTTGTTAATGTTGATCATTACAAGAGAGTAGTTGAATATTGTTGACTGTTGTTGATTTATTGAGAGAGTTGAGAGATAGTAGAGAGAGCTGAGTGAATCTGTGAAGAGAATTGAATGAAATAAGGTTGTATATAGAATATGTATTTTTTTGAATTTCTCAAAATACCCCCTCAAAACTAGCTAGTATAGATCCGTTGGGGATATTTTAGTAATTACACAAACCCAAATTTTAAAAAAAACTGAAAAAAATAAAAAAAAATGGCCAACGATCGGCTCGCGGGCTAGCCTGGATCGGACTGGGCCGGTTCAACCCGGTCTCAGGTCTGGTCGGGCGGGGCTGCTAATGGGCCAGGCCTAATTCGATTTATTGGGAAAATCAACGAACCGGGCCGGACCAGATTGGTTTGGCGGGTTGGCCCCAGTTTAGCCCGAGTTTAGGCGAGCCAGGCTGGGTCGAGGACCAAGCAGGCTGGGCTGGGCCGGGCCCGAGCTAGCCTGGCCCTAATGCCACTCCTACATATACTACGTCAACTTTATCAACCTTCCTATATTGTTTTTTTTTTGTTTTTTCACATGCACTACTAAAACACTTGAAATTATTCTTTTACATACACTACTACTACACTACATTTATCATGTCTAGATCACGAGGTAGCGATCGTAGCCAAAGGGGACAAGATTCCACTAGTTCATCACGTCGGCCTCCAACAATCTCATAATTAGAGACCGAATATACCCCTAACCTTAACATAGGTTATGAAGATGTTCCTCGACATGAGTATGATCCCGACACACAACAATAAATGCATGATACTAAAACATAAACACATGAAACCGAACATGCAAAATCCATTTCTAGTAAGAAACATAGAGGCGAAACTAGTGATTGACACAAATATTTTGACTATATCCCGAACAAGGTTAACTCTAGTATAGGACATAAGATTTGTAAAACTTGTAACAAAAGTTACAAATGGAAAAAGGGTGAGGGACAAGAACAATTAGACGACACATTATGGGTATGCGCCCCGAATTAGTTGTTGACCAACAAACATAACAAAAGATCAACCCTAGGACTGGATAAATAGACTATGATCCCGAAATTGTTCATCGGGAAATGACCAAACTAGTTATTAAAGAGGAGTTACATTTTTCCTATTTCGAGAACAGGAACTTAGAGGCTTTTAACCAAAATGCACAATCCACATTTTAAAAGAATTCATAGAAACACACTTAAGGCCGATTGTTTTAAACTTTATACCGAAATGAGACACGGTTTAATTGCACTTTTGTATTCTTTAACACGTAGAGTATTATTAACTTCCGATTATTGGAAAGGTTGTAACGATATTCCGATGATGGGCATAACTTGTCATTGGATTTATAGTGATTAGTTCATTCAAAAGAGAATCATATCACTTTCCTCTTTGTTGTACCCTCATAGTGGTATGATTATCGCAACACGCATTATAGAAGATTGTGATTTATTTCAAATCTACAATAAATTTTTTTCATTTAGTTTTGCTAATGCATCTAACAACAATCGTTCGATTAGTACATTAAAACAACAGTTAGCTCCTCCATGTATTGAAATTTTTCTTGTTAGATGTGCATGTCATTTTCTAAATTTATGTGTACAAGATGCTTTGAAAGTAGCCAATCCATATGTGAATGCAATTAGAAATTGTGTACATTTTATCGCTTTGAGTGATACTATGCTTCAACAATTGAAAGAATGATGTAATCTTAAGGGAGTATATTTTAGAAAATTTCCTAAAGATTTTAAATACCCTGGAACTCTACTTTCGACTTATTAAATGTTGTTACTAAATATAATGCGATTATAAATGATTTTTGTATTGTAAAAAACATGAAAAATTTTGAAATGACTCATTAATTATGGTTTTTTGCCAAATCGTTATTAAGATTTTTGGAACATTTTAAAACCGCAATTGTGAAGTTTTCAAAATGATTCTACTTCTAGTAGTATTTTTATTTCAATAACTACAATGATGCAAACTTTTCAAAACATAATTTCGGACCAATACATTGGCCATATTGTTATTCCTGCTTATGAAAATTTTTTGAAGTTTTTTAATCCTCCTCTTATGTTGTATTGTATTTCTATTGTTATGGATCCTCGTATCAAATTTGCGGGTACGAAAAGTTTGATTGAAATATTTTTTACTTTACTTGGAGATGAATTTGTACGATAGTAGTCCATTGCTCTCCTTCTCTTCAATATAACTCTAGGCAATCTCTAACTCTAGGCTATCTCGAAGTCTAGATTATCCCCTTAAACATGTAATTCAATAAATTTATAAGATTTTTTGTTTTTATTACATGCATTTGTATGTAAAAATATTGTAAAAACTTGTTACAAGTTGAAATAAATAATATATACAATTTTGTTTCAATCTTATACTTGCTGTACATTTATTATTTAAACATTTTTGTAGTAACAAAATAATAATAATAATAATAATTCTACCCCAACCTGTGACCAGGCCTAACCCGAGTCAGGTTCAACCTGAAAGGGTTGGCTGGTCAGGTCAAGTCGAGTTGTTGAAATGCCAACCCAGCCCGGCCCGGACTGGGTTGTGGCCCAACCCGACCCAAACCTGCCCCCTCCCCGGGCAAACCCGGCGGGTTTGGGCCTGGCCTGGCCCACTCGACCCACTCACCATCCCTATTTATATCCTACTTTAAAACCTAAAGATATGAAATGAGGAGTTTGAGATAAATTTTGGTTTAAACTGATGAAAAAATAAATAAGGCGAGTCTGGAATAACAAGTTGGAGAAATGCTGAAGTAATGAAGATGAGAATCAATAAGGTTGAAAAAGAATAGGGTTGAAGTTCTACGGAAAAGAAGAGGGCTTATCAAGTGTTGGATGCATTGAGAAATGATGAAATTTCTCAAACGTTGGATATAAGAGACATTTCATTAAGTGAAGGGAAGATTAATTTAGACAATTGACTCCCTTCCCGTTATAATTAACAGAATATTCACCATTGTTTTAACATAAGATAACTCAAGTACTATTTTTGGATTAAGCCTAACATTGCGGGTATTATATATGGAAATAGTGAATTGTGGGTGTCTTATTTGAAATTTAAAGAATTGTGAGTATCATTTCTGAAAGAAAAAAAAAACTTTTAATAAAATAGAATAACATCTTCTCGGGTTTATGTGCACACACCGTCTACCTTGGAGCCCAAAACTAGCATATGTCAATGGGTTGGGCCGATTTGGGCGACCCAACTTATCATCCCAACAATGCCCTTTTCTGTTCCCACACAATCTCTAATATTATAATGGGAGAGTTGGAATTGTCATTTATAGACAACCTGTAATTTGTAGACATTCGACCATCTAATATCAACAATTCATTTTAAGTGAGAGTTATATTAACCATTCATTTACTCATCTGTAGTAGTTACCATAATACCCTCAAAGTTCAAATTTATTTACAGCATAATTATTTACAAATTTTCCACTCATATAAAATAAAAGTTTGTGCCACTATGGGTAATTTGTAAAGAGAATGTAATGAGTAAATGGAGGTTCGAGGCCAAATTATGTATTAGTATTTACTTTTTTTAAAAATTATTAGGACGTGCATTGCACATGCAGATTACTAGTGATATTATAATAGGAGAGTTAGGGTTGTGTCATTTGTAGACAAATTGTAATATGTAGACAATCAACTATCTAATCTCAACCACTCATTTTTAAGTAGAAGTTATATTAACTAGCCATTTAGTCAATTATTGTCAGTTACCATAATATCTTCAAATTTCAAATTTATTTACAACATAATTATTTACAAAATTTCCACTCATATAAAATAAAGTTGGTACTACTGGGGGTAATTGTAAAGTGTATTATATGAGTTTGAGATGAGTAAAAGGAGTTCGTAGGTTTGAGGCCGCCAAACTATGTCGCATTCTTTAATTTTTTTAAAAAATTCTTAGAGCGGGTATCGCAATTAGTAGTGTCACGCCCCGCTTCCCAAAAGAATACAGAATATGGTACGTGACTAAGCCCAACGGATAGTTTTCTCCATCCATAAGCTGTATGGACCTGCATGACTCATCATAACAGTAAATATAACAGTATACTCAAACCAGGCTTGCAAAAACAATCATAACTCAACAGTATTTATTGCATCAATAATAAATGTTCCAACAAATACTAGATCCGAAATAAAACAATAATCCAGGGACAATAAGCCCAAAACAAGTATCAATACAGTTCACAAATATAAATAGTTCATCAAATTATTTAAGCAAATCATTCCAAAAGCGCAGCTCAAAACTTTTTCTCACCAACTCTAGGAGGCAATTGGTCAGAAAAACCTGCTCATATGACAATTACAAGGAAAATAGAGAAAATAGGAAAACATATCGCCCGTTAGATGCAAGTCCGAGCCGTAAGCAATACTAGTAGGAAAAATGAACGGAAACAACTAAACTAAATAGGTAATGCTAACATGGAGAAGGTAGCAAATATAAAAATCTACAAATGACAGTAAGCAGGGGAATAACAGTGAGAGTATAACAGTAATAGTAGGATCAACAATAACAGTATGTCAATGGTAGCAATAATCAACAGTAACAGTAAGTCAACAGTAATGGTGAATCAACACTAACCGTAACAAGATATGACAGTGTAAACAGTTATTCTTATATCTAATGTTCATTACTAACTAGGTAGCACTTCATATGTCCCATTTATTTACCACATGGTTGCTACATCAAACAGCTTCGCTTTAAGATTTTGTAATGAAACTTCTATAGGGCAATATATTCAGACAAACAGTAACAGTAACAGTAATAACCAACAGTAATGGCATCATGGATCATGCCCTCATGCATCCAGAGATAAACAGTAGGTACCACAGTAAACAGTGGGGAAACGAGTCCCTTCTGAATATGTATTTCTGTATTGTCCACTACTCGATCTTTTCCCTTAAAAACCCCGGCTTGATTTCTTTTATCATTAATAAACATGTGCGAATGAAAAAAAACAGGCTAATGACATGGCATGAACAATAAATGAGTCTAAGATGTAGCGCCCCGAATTTCCAATATGATATCTCAGAAATACATGGCACAACTCCCTGCATCAACCTCAATTGTAATAGTAAACATAGCCAAAATACAGATAAAATTTTTCAACTTTTATTACATTAATTCTTTACAAAGCATAGCGGAAAACAAACACCTTGAATTACAAATTCTTTCTTTTAAAACACATTCTTTTACAATTTACATAAGCCATAACATCATTCTATCTCATGCATCCAAATCCCAATGCTATAGGTATCTACATGTAAAACATGAGGCTAGAGATAACCCTAACCCCAAAAACTACAAGGGTCAGCCATAACGGTGTGAGTGACAAAAGAATAAATGCAACATAAATAAAACATAAAGCATAGAGTCATAAACAATATGTATCAATAGCAAGAATAAATTAAATAAGGAATAACAATAAATAAAACATGAAAACATCAAGTGGAACTAGGTTAAGTGTCAAGTGTAGAAAAAAACAGGAAACGACATGCATAAAACCAATTCAATAAAACACCAATGCTATATGCTGACTCTCTAATGCATACTTGTCAGATTCTATGCATCCCACTCTACATAGGTCCGATGCAAGCCCTTAAAGTTTTCCACTTGATAGGGATTAATCCCCCGCTATGTAACTAATCCTACTACGATGACTACTATGAGATTTAGACATTCTGCAAGTATTGGTTCTCGCCCTTGGAATACTGGAGGCCAATCCCACCCACAGATCATCTTGTGGCCCATACGTCCATCATCCAGGAAACTAGAGATTGCATCACTCCGCAGGTCATCCTGGAACCCTCAGTGCACAAACATCCCATGAGCGTCGCTCTTGTCCCCGGAATACTGGAGATCAATCCCACTCCGCAGATCACTCTGTGGCCCATACGTCTATCGTCCCGGAATACTGGGGAATATCTCACTCCTTGGATCATCCTGGAGTCCATAACTTACGTTTGCACTCATTTCATCTAGTGCCTATCCTAATCTTGTTAAGTTAATTAATTATTTATTAGATTGCGAATCTCTAAGAGTTAGTGTACCCTGCTGGGCTTAACTCAACTGAACAATAACCAAAATCTCAACCGCCGTAGATAGGGCCCCCACTCAATCTCTAAAGACTCATAACTCAACCATCAATACTTAAAACTTTCAATAAAACTCATAAATCCATCATCAAAATGTTTATATAAAGAAAACTTCTTAAATCAACGAAAATTCCAAATCAATATAAAGTACTCATAAAATCCAGAATTCAAATAAAATATTAAATCCATTAAATAACAGAAAACCATATTTTGAAGTCGTAGAATATCACAAAACATCAATTTCTTTAAAGGAAATATACATATATGTTACTATATGAAGTTATAGAAGTACAAGTTAGAAGTCTATTAATAGCAAAATACAACTCTTTGTAAAATACTGTAATATGTAACAAAACCGCATCTAAAATAGTAGATTAATAATCCATAATATCGAAGAAATAAACGTTTAAAGAAAACATCATAAAACTCAAGAAATCCATCAGCCAGAGCAATGACAGCCGACTGTCGCAAATGGCCAGTCGACTGTCCTGCGAAAATCCAAAACTCCAGAAAACCATCAGTCAGGACAGTGGCAGTCGACTGTTGAAAGTGGCAAGTCGACTGCCCTGCGAAAATCCAAAACTGAAGAAAACCATCTGTCAACTGTCGGCTCAGTTCAAAGTCGAAGCATTCGACTGTTATTGCAAACAAAATTTGAAATTCAAAAACTGACCAGTCGACTATCGACTTTAGTTCGGTCAGCTGTCAACTATAGCAGGTTGCAGTTTTAAAAATCTGTGCATGTTTTAAGCTGACACATTGATTTACTTTATAAAAACACAAATTTGTAATAACGAAATTCCTGAGATAGTAGGATATAACTTGTATAACATATGGTAGTTTATAAAACAAATCAAAACCATATCAAATTCATAAAAGAACAAATTTCATCGAAATCTTCAAAATAGTGAATATAGATACATATATGTGTATATGAGTGTGTTTTTGCATCAGTTAAAGCATCAAATCTCATCAATAAGAAGTAGTATAATGTTGAAAGAATCTCAGTATGAAAAAAAAGCAAGATTCAATCGAAAACTTTACAAAACACACAAAATCCAACTTTCGGTCTGTACACAATCTGACCCGAGCAAAACCCCGCTTCATCTTTCAAAAATTGATTCTTTGTAATTCATAAACCACTCTTGTACTCATCAAACACATATACAACCACTAACATCAGTTTTCCATGAATATCTACAATTAATACATATGTATAATCAAGTTTTTTCTTATCAAACCATCCAAACAGAGCAATTACTTAATATACCTAGTAAAGATGAAGTTTTATTTGCTTTTATGCAACATCATCATATGAATGATTTCATAACATATACATTCAAATCAGCAACAATGTGAATGAAAACAGTATACCCATGATTTCTATTAGGTTCTTAACAATTCTCAAGTCATCAAATTAGGGTTTCAAGCATCAATAGTGTAGTTTCATGAAAGGATTCAATTTTTAATTCATCTACTCATTAAAATTCATCATATCTTTATAACATCATCTAACATGCTTCCTAATAAATAAATCATCACATACAACATGCTTAGAACAATAAGAAAACAAACATAAGTCACTCACCTTATTGAAGAATCAACCGAAAATAATAAAGAAATAAGAAAAATTCCTCCTTCGCAAGAAAACCAAGATCCTCGCTTTAAAACCCCAAGAAAATAATAATAAGTAATCCCTTTGTGTTGTGCTGTAAAGAGACGGCTGCACTCCACCCTATATAGGCCGGAATTGAGGGTATCTAGGTTTTGAATAGATTTGTAAAATACTTCTTTTAAATATATCTTTACATATATAGATCCTCATACTTGGAAATTTAAAAAAAACCATCTTAGTTGAGATTTAAAAACAAAAATAACTACCCTACTATCAGTCGGCACTGTTTTGAAAACCCAAAAAAATGAAATTGCACTTTAGCCCCTCTAAGTGGCAATTTTGCAAAATGATCATTGTTTGTCAAAATTTGCAAAATAAACAAAATTTATTAAAACAAAAGGTAGAATCTTTACCTCTAAGTTGACTTGGCATCATGCCAAGCCCAAAAATCAGAAAATTTGTAGTTTTCACTCTAAGTGGTAATGTTGCACAAAAGTTCCTCTTTTTGTAATATTTGCAAATAGGTCCAATAATTATCAGAAAAATCCAGAAAATTTACAAATAATATCTAATCATAAATAATGAGTTTCACCAAAATAATTTTTGACTTTGAACTTCCCAAGAAAATATTCGCACGTGTTTTGCACGTGTAAAAAGGTAAATTTCAGAAAGATATTTATTAAATCACCAAAAATCATATTAATTCATTTATTAATCTTAAAAGCATTATTTAAAAATCTGGGATATTATATTTCTCCCTCCTTAGAATAGTTCTGTCCTCAGAACTACTACTAATAGGGTCCAAACAAAATAGGCAAAAGGAATTGAAATCTCATAAATGGAAACAGTTTAAGAAATACCATTACACAAGAGAATGTAATATAATAAAAGAAATACAATCATTCAAAGAGTACAATCATACAAAAGAATACAATCATACAAAAAGCTCAGAAAAATCCTTCTGCATGCGATCCTCCGGCTCCCAAGTAGCCTCCTCGAACTGCTGGTTCCTCCACAACACCTTGACCATAGGTATCACCTTGCTCCTCAGAACCTTCTTCCTACGATCAACAATCTCTACAGGCTGCTCTTTGTAACTCATGTTCACCTGTAGACCTTCAGGCACTTCTACCAACTGATGACTCTGATCTGGCACATACTTCCTCAACAACGACACATGGAACACAAAATCTCGTATGGCCCAATATACCTTGGCGCCAACTTGCCCCCTTATAAAACCTGATCACTTCTTTGGTCGAAGATACCTTGAGGAAAACTGCATCCCAAACTTCAAACTCCAAGTCTCTCCACCGAGTGTCTGCATAACTCTTCCGACTTTGAGCCTCGACCAACCTCTTGTGAATCAACTCAATCATCTCTGATGTTTGCTACACAATCTCGGGCCCAAACATCTGCCATTCACCAACCTCAAACCAACAAACAGGTGTCCTGCACTTCCTTCCGTACAAAGCTTTGTACGGAGCCATCCTGATACTCGCGTGGTAACTGTTGTTATAAGAAAACTTAACCAATGCCAAGTATCTCTCCCAGCTATCACCGAAATTCATAACATAAGGCCTCAACATATCTTTCAATACCCGATTCACCCTTTCAGTCTGACCATAAGTCTGAGGATGAAAAGCGGTCCTGGAATTGGTTCTGGTACCCAAAGCTGCTTGCAGACTCTTCCAAAATCTCAAAGTGAACCTCGCATCCCTATCGGAGACAATCGACACAGGAACTCCATGAAGCCTCACAATCTCATCAATGTACAGCTCTGCCAATTTTTCCAACGACCAAGTAATCTTCATAGACAGAAAGTGAGCTGACTTGGTCAAACGGTCAACAATAACCCAAATCGAGTCATTGCCCTTCGCACTCCTTGGCAAACCTGTGATAAAATCTATGCTGATATTCTCCCACTTCCATTCTGGAATGGGCAAAGGCTGCAATAAACCTCCAGGTCTCTGGTTTTCTGCTTTGATCTGCTGACAAGTCAGACACCTTGCCACAAAATCTGCCACATCCCTCTTCATACTAGACCACCAAAAGTGTTGTTTGATGTCCTTGTACATCTTTGTGCCTCCAGGATGTACTGAAAACAAAGTATTGTGTGCCTCCTGCAAGATACTCTCCCTCAAATCTGCATTCTCCGGAACACACAACCTCTCACCCATCCATAAAACTCCATCTTGGACACGGAACTCTGATAACTTGCCATCGGAAACCTGCTGCAATATCTTCTGTATATCTGCATTTGATTTCTGACCTTCCACAATATGCTCTCTCAAAGAAGGTTGTAGCCTCAACTGAGCCAAAGACGCGCCCAAACCCTGCAGTACCACCTCAAAACCTGCCTGATCCATCTCTGCTGCCAACTCACTCTGAGTAGTGATCAGCTCGCCAAACTGCTCTTTCGACTAAGTCCATCGGCTACCACATTCGCCTTGCCCGGATAATACTTGATCTCAGGACGAATGTCATCCAAAACTTCCAACCACCTTCTCTACCGAAGATTTAGATCCTTCTGCTGATAAATGTACTTCAAGCTCTTGTGGTCGGTATATATGTTGACCTTCTCACCATATACATAATGCCTCCACTGCTTCAAGGTAAAGATAATAGCTGCTAACTTCAGATCATGCGTCGGATAATTCTTCTCATGTGGACGTAACTGCCTCGAACCATAGGCAATAACCTTGCCTTCCTGCATCAAGACTGTAACACCCCGAATTCCAAAACAGTCTGAATTCGAAGTTCCACAGGATCTTTACACTTCTTTCGTACAATTTTACAAGAAAATTGAAACATTTCTTACATCAGAGTTACATTATACCTTTACATTATTACAGTGGAAGCAATTTTACAGTAATTACATGAAACAACATTTAAATCAATCTTTGAGCAGCATGTATACTTCAATTTGTCAAGTATCTTTACCCTGCATGTAAAACTATGGGCATGTCAGTTCATTTAGCTGACAAAATATTATACACGGCCATCCTCTCTATGCCAGAAATAGTATAATGAATTTTCATACTTAAACAACCACAAACTTGATCACAAGACAAACTACAAGGGACTATCTTATTGATGTCGTGTTGTGATGTGCACTTAGTCCTTAATACAGTTGTTTACATTATATGACACTAATGCGCACTTGTTCAGAGTCTATGCAGCCCATACTACATAGTTCCGAGGGCAAACCCTTAATCGTTCTTCATCTTGTAGGGTTCAATCCCTCGCCATGACTTAATCTACTACTATAACTACGATACGTATCTTAAGCATTCTATGAACTACAAACTCACGTCTAGGCGCCCTGGAGAGAATCTCAACGCACTGACACATAACTCATCATGCAAGGATCCTGTGGTAATTCACCTCCTACCATAAACGTGACACCACCCGCAGTCATTCGATTGCCCTATAAACATCGCCATCGGGACGGTACTCTGGAGTAGTATCCACGCCCTAATCATGATGCATCATGGGACATCCTGTGAATACTCTCACGCCGCCAATCCAATGACTCTCATACTCATGTTTGTCTCTTACGTTCATCACCTCTTCACTATGTATCTCATCCTTAGGTATAATCTGAGGTCACTATTCTAGAATCTAGCATTACTCCTACATCGATGCTTTTAACAACATTCATTATCAACGACCTAAACTTGGTCAACAAAAATTCATAAATTCTCTTTTTAAGTAATTTTCATGTTTGCCGATGGAGAGTCTTAGTCAAGTTCTAGTATGAGTCCCCTTTTCATATTCATTGAAACATGTTCACAAAATTTCACATTTCATCACATTCTCTTTTCAACATATTTCTATGCACAATTTGCATATTCAAAAATTCTTATTTGATTCTACTTAACCAAAGTCGCAATTCGTCTCTTTGCAATCATTTCCATACTCAAAATTTTCATTTTCTTTATTTTAGAATCTCAAAAGATCGAAACTAAAGTGAACTCTTCACTCTTTAAAAAAAATTGTATTTCTCTTTTTAAGGGTCCATAATTCCAAAATAATATTTTTTTTGGCGTTTATAAACTCATGGGTTTTCTAATATTTTCTCCATATTCATTTTTATATTATATATTTTTTTAAGATTCACATTAGTCAAAGTAAAAAAAGAAATATTTCTTCTCAAAAAAATTTGGCCACAGCCGATTCGAACCGCACAACACACACACACACACAATGCACAGTCACCGAGACCCAAAGGCCACGCGCTAACCAAAAGGGACAAGTCGCCCAACTGTCATAAAGGGGAAGTGTAAGGGGTTTGAGTTTGATTCTTGGTATTTGGAGAAAAATCGAATTTGGGAATAAAAGCCCTTTGCCGAGACTAGAAGCCACACACACTCAATCACAGGTTGCTACAGTAATGCAACTAAAGCCCTGCTATAATCAGTATGCCCATAGGAATTAACTGATATAGGATTGGTTCAAAATAGTTTTAAGTCGAGTCTCTGTTTATTTGAAATAATTTATTTTTCAAACAATCGTAACTTAGTTTCTTCTTCTACAAAAATTTCTAAAAATTTCCAGAATACTAGATTTACATACATTTAACAAATCAGTGTTTTAAAATAATTTTTTTTGACATTAAAACAAGTATTTTCACTCTAATTTATATTCTATGTTTACACATTGCAAAGAAATCACTTTTACAAATTCTTTACTCAAATTTGTTGCATTAAGATTTTATTAAAAAGCGTAAATTTCTGTTTTTCCCTCTTTATTCAAAATGCTTTTAATCCAAGTTGTATTTTTGAGCAAAAATCATACAACGGTTCCATAAGCGCAAAAATTTAATAATTTATTCACTAATCAACACATGAACCTTTTTCTACAATTACATGGTTCCAATTCTACAACTTCATGGCAATAAATGAATTTTAATTACATTAAACACGAATTATAACCAATAGCACACAATTCATCAAGCATTTACTCATTCGTTTAGCAAGTCCTTTTTAGAGTCTACAAGTGATTATCTTATTAGTTCTTTTAGCATGCGTAAATATCACAAATTTCCTCGCATGATATCTAATTTTAGAAGTATAGAAAACCACCCACCTATTTGAAGAAAATACTACTAAGCTCCTACGATCTCCTTGAACACAATTGGTCCTTCTCCTCCTAGAATGAGCCACCACAATGTTCCTCCTCCTTGCACTTGGTGAAACCCGAGCCCTCTCTCTTGCCGTGGGTTGAAGTAGCCGACCTCCACCATAAAAACACACACACACACTAATTCATTCAATCTTTTATTCTCTCTCAATCTTTTACTCTCCTATAGTTTCTTTCTTTCAATTATTTTTCTTAGTGTTGTATGCATGAAGGGAGGGGGTATTCATACTAGTTTTAGCATAGAATGGAGGGCTTGGATTACACTAGATGGTTGTAGATGAATGGCTAGGATAAGATGGGAAGTTGTAGCAACCACCCATGAACACAAAAACCACCACTCCACTAATCCACACCCCCACACTCTCTCTCCTACATTCCGGCCAAAAAAAGAGTGTGCATAGCACACACGTGCAAACACGTGTCCCAACTAGTGTCCCCCTAATTAAAGTTGTACATTAAGAATTAACTAATTGTCTACAAAAATATGTGTCTACTTGACAAGTTAATTAAAAAGTAGTTAATTCATGGGCTTTTAAAATAATGGGCTTTTAGAAAAAAAATACTTAATTTATTAAGTTGGGCTTAGTTTAGAAAAACAAATTTAGGCTCCTTAAAAGAAAAAAAATGGGCTTAAAGAAATAAGAGAAGAAAAGAGAGAAAATAAATATTTGTTCATGCTATAGAAAATTATTTCATAAGAGAATATTTATACAAAATTCTGCACGTACAAAACACGAAAAATCTACAATTTTACATTCATAAAATTCAGGGTGTTACAAAGACACACCCCAAATCTCTGAGAGATGCATCGCTGAAGATATCATAATCTTTCCCAGTATGTGGCAAAGTTAAGATAGGTGCAGTCGTCAACCTCTCCTTTAGCTCAAGGAAACTCACCTCACACTTATCAGTCCATGTGAATGCCACACTTCTGAGTTAACCCTGTCAAAGAAACTGCAATCTGTGCACAGCCCTGAATGAATCTCTTATAGTACCCAGCCAAACCAAACAAACTCCTGACTTCCTTCACTGTCGTTGGCCTGGGCCAATCCTTCACTGCTTCAACCTTTTGAGGATCATTGGACACTCTCTCCTTAAAAAGGATATGACCAAGAAAAGCTACCTCCAACTTCCAAAATTCACACTTCGACAGCTTGGCATACAAGTTATGCTCCTGCAACTGTTGTAACACATCTGTCAAGTGCATAGAATGCTCTTCCTTCGACTTCGAATACACCAAAATATCATCAATAAAAACCACCACGAAGAAATCAATAAATGGCCACAATATCTGATTCATCATATCCATGAATACTATCGGCGTATTTGTCACTCCGAATGGCATTACCAAAACTCATAGAGTCCATGACGAGTCCTGAAAGCTGTTTTACTCACATCTTCCTCCTTGATTCGAACCTGATGATACTCTGATCTCAGATCAATCTTCGAAAACACAGCTGCTCCCCGAAGCCTATCGAACAGATCATCAATCCGTGGAAGCGGATACTTGTTCTGAATAGTCACCCTATTCAACTCCCGATAGTCAATGCACGTCCTCATTGACCCATCCTTCTTCTTGACCAATAACACTGGCGCACCCCATGGTGAAGAACTCGGCCTGATGAAACCCTTAGTCAGCAATTCCTCAATCTGCTTCTTAATTTTATCCTGCTCTACACGCTCCATCCTGTATGGAGCCTTAGAAATTGGAGCACTCTACGACTAAACATTAATGCAAAACTCCACATCTCGCTGTGGCAGCCATCCTGGTAAATCCTCTAAGAACACTGTAGGAAAATCCCTGACAACTGGAATGCCTCTGACTTCATATGGAATCATCAACTTAGATACCACTGTAGCCACCTTCGGGTCCTTCATCCTCCCTTGAAAAGTCACTGCAGGACCACCTGGTGCCTTCACAACACCTCTTTCTTCATGCATTCAATTGTGACATCATACATTGCCATCCAATTAATGCCCACAATCACATCCCCACAAGAACTTGCAGCTCAGTGAGATCAATGCCAAATAGTCTCCCACTAATCTCAATATCACAGCCCCCTGATTCTGATTCTGAGCCATATTAGTTGCCATGAATGCATTCAAAGTCTGATACACCCTGGCAATCTCAGTCACAAGATCAAGTCCAGCCTCATGGGAACTGCCAGCCCCATTACCATTACCACCATTCCTGGTCCTGGGTCCTACCATTACTGAATACTACAAAATGAGGGTAAAGTTAGAGTATCACAACACAATTCACATTCACATCAATACCTCATGGCAAAACCTCAACCATACACCAAACCAAACATCATGTTCTAATTATATGTGATACTCACACTCAAATGTCTACACCTAGGTTTATTTTTATACCATATTTATTATTACTATTGAAGCATGCTCTGATACCAACCTCTGTAAGGCCCCAAATTTTCGATATGATATCTCAGAAATACGTGGCACAACTCCCAGCATCAACCTCAATTGTAATAGTAAACATAGCCAAAACATAGATAAAATTTTTCAACTTTTATTACATTAATTCTTTACAAAGACAGCGAAAATCAAACATCTTGAATTACAAATTCTTTCTTTTACAACACATTCCTTTACAAGCCATAACATCATTCTATCTCATGCATCTAAATCCCAATGCTATAGGTACCTACCTGTAAAACATGAGGCTAGAGATAACCCTAACCCCCAAAACTACTGGGGTCAGCCATAACGGTGTAAGTGACAAAAGAATAAATGAAACATAAATAAAATATAAAGCATAGAGTCATAAACAATGTGTATCAACAGCAAGAAAAAATGAAATTAGGAATAACAATAAGTAAAATATGAAAACATCAAGTGGAACTAGGTTAAGTGTCAAGTGTAGAAAAAAACAGGAAACGACATGCATAAAACCAATTCAAGAAAACACCAATGCTATATGCTGACACTCTAATGCATACTTGTCAGATTCTATGCATCCCACTCTACATAGGTCCGATGCAAGCCCTTAACGTTTTCCACTTGATAGGAATTAATCCCCTGCTATGTAACTAATCCTACTACGATGACTACTATGAGATTTAGACATTCTGCAAGTATTAGTTCTCGCCCTTGAAATACTGGAGGCCAATCCCACCTACAGATCATCTTGTGGCCCTTACGTCCATCATCCAGGAAACTGGAGATTGCATCACTCCGCAGGTCATCCTGGAACCTTCATTGCACAAACATCCCATGAGCGTCGCTCTTATCCCCGGAATACTGGAGATCAATCCCACTCCGCAGATCACTCTGTGGCCCATACGTCCATCGTCCCAGAATACTGGGGAATATCTCACTCCTTGGATCATCCTGGAGTCCATAACTCACGTTTGCACTCATTTCAACCTTTCACCATCTAGTGCCTATCCTAATCTTGTTAAGTTAATTAATTATTTATTAGATTGCGAATCTCTAAGAGTTGGTGTACCCTGCTGGGCTTAACTCAACTGAACAATAACCAAAATCTCAACCGCCGTAGTTAGGGCCCCCACTCAATCTCTAAAGACTCATAACACAGCCATCAATACTTAAAAATTTCAATAAAACTCACAAATCCATCATCAAAATGTTTATATAAAGAAAACTTCTTAAATCAACGAAAATTCCAAATCAATATAAAGTACTCATAAAATTCCAGAATTCAAATAAAATATTAAATCCATTAAATAACAGAAAACCATATTTTGAAGTCGTAGAATATCACAAAACATCAATTTCTTTAAAGGAAATATACATATATGTTACTATATGAAGTTATAGAAGTACAAGTTAGAAGTCTATTAATAGCAAAATATAACTCTTTGTAAAATACTGTAATCTGTAACAAAACCTCATCTAAAATAGTAGATTAATAATCCATAATATCGAAGAAATAAACGTTTAAAGAAAATATCATAAAACTCAAGAAATCCATCAGCCAGAGCAATGACAGTCGACTGTCGCAAATGGCCAGTCGACTGTCCTGCGAAAATCCAAAACTCCAGAAAACCATCAGTCAGGACAGTGGCAGTCGACTGTTGAAAGTGGCAAGTCGACTGCCCTTCGAAAATCCAAAACTGAAGAAAACCATCTGTCAACTGTCAGCTCAGTTCAAAGTCGAAGCAGTCGACTGTTATTGCAAACAAATTTGAAATTCAAAAACTGACCAGCCGACTGTCGACTTTAGTTCGGTCAGCTGTCAACTATAGCAGGTTGCAGTTTTAAAAATCTGTGCATGTTTTAAACTGACACATTGATTTACTTTATAAGAACACAAATTTTTAATAACTAAATTTCTGAGATAGTTGGATATAACTTGTATAACATATGGTAGTTTATAAAACAAATCAAAACCATATCAAATTCATAAAAGAACAAATTTCATCGAAATCTTCAAAATAGTGAATATAAATACATATATGTGTATATGAGTGTGTTTTTGCATCAGTTAAAGCATCAAATCTCATCAATAAGAAGTAGTATAATGTTGAAACAATCTCAGTATGAAAAAAAAGCAAGATTCAATCGAAAACTTTACAAAACACACAAAATCCAACTTTCGGTCTGTATACAATCTGACCCGAGCAAAACCCCACTTCATCTTTCAAAAATTGATTCTTTTTAATTCAAAAACCACTCTTGTACTCATCAAACACATATACAACCACTAACATCAGTTTTCCATGAATATCTACAATTAATACATATGTATAATCAAGTTTTTTCTCATCAAACCATCCAAACAGAGCAATTACTTAATATACCTAGTAAAGATGAAGTTTTATTTGCTTTTATGCAACATCATCATATGATTTCATAACATATACATTCAAATCAGCAACAATGTGAATGAAAACAGTATACCCATGATTTCTATTAGGTTCTTAACAATTCTCAAGTCATCAAATTAGGGTTTCAAGCATCAATAGTGTAGTTTCATGAAAGGATTCAATTTTTAATTCATCTACTCATTAAAATTCATCATATCTTTATAACATCATCTAACATGCTTCCTAATAGATAAATCATCACATACAACATGCTTAGAACAATAAGAAAACAAACATAAGTCACTCACCTTATTGAAGAATCAACCAAAGATAATAAAGAAATAAGAAAAATCCCTCCTTCGCAAGAAAACCAAGATCCTTGCTTTAAAACCCCAAGAAAATAATAATAAGTAATCCCTTTGTGTTTTGCTACAAAGAGACGGCTGCACTCCACCCTATATAGGCCGGAATTGAGGGTATCTAGGTTTTGAATAGATTTGTAAAATACTTCTTTTAAATATATCTTTACATATATAGATCCTCATACTTGGAAATTAAAAAAAAAACCATCTTAGTTGAGATTTGAAAACAAAAACAACTACCCTACTATCAGCCGGCACTGTTTTGAAAACCCAGAAAAATGAAATTGCACTTTTGCCCCTCTAAGTGGCAATTTTGCAAAATGATCGTTGTTTATCAAAATTTGCAAAATAAACAAAAATTATTAAAACAAAAGGTAGAACCTTTACCTCTAAGTTGACTAGGCATTATGCCAAGCCCAAAAATCAAAAAATTTGGAGTTTTCACTCCAAGTGGTAATTTTGCACAAAAGTCCCTCTTTTTGTAATATTTGCAAATAGGTCCAATAATTATCCGAAAAATCCCGAAAATTCACAAATAATATCTAATAATAAATAATGAGTTTGCCCAAAATAATTTTTGACTTTGAACTTCCCAAGAAAAATTCGAACGTGTTTTGCACGTGTAAAAAGGTAAATTTTAGAAAAATATTTATTAAATCACCGAAAATCATATTAATTCATTTATTAATCTTAAAAGAATTATTTTAAAATTTGGGGTATTACATAAGATGAAATAGTGATCACAACGGCTGATAAAAACAACTAATAATAGTCAAAACAACATAAATTTTAGTTCTGGACAGCAAGACAATATTGTACTAAATCTGATATTCTCGTTGCTACAGAATAGAAACCCAGATCCGTCAGAAAATATAGAAAATAGACTCTCTTCCAATTCCATCACATATATATAAGTCACATATTAACCACAGAAATAGGGTTGAAAACAGCAATCAATACAGAAGTAATTTTCTGCCAGAAAATGTAAAATCGTGTTTATATGCATGAAAAGAGTTGAAAATCATCATAATTAAATCTGAGAAAAATCTGGAATATTTCTTAACATATCTTGTTTCAAAATATAAAATATCATGAATTTATATGACAGAATGTGTGGTCAACAAAATTTGGAAAACAGAGTAATGCAATAAAATTTCAGTTCTGAAAGTTCAGACACAGCAGTACCAAAACAGAGATAATTCATGAAATATAATTCAAAATCCAGATCCATAAAAAGGATGATAAAATAGAAAAATAAAGCTATAGTTCTTATTCACAAAGTTTTCATAAAAAAAAACCGAATAGAATCAGGTTGAAAACATAATTCTTTAATGAACGGCATACAGTTTGGAAATATATCGACTAGTTTCATAAGTATGAAATGAGATACAAATGTTATTAATTAATTCCACTAAAATTAGGGATTGCTCCCAATCATATCTAGATATACTCAGCACAAGATAGCGTCCAAATTCTACTTTTAATATCAGTTTCAAAATAATATTTCAAACAGAATACATATAGTTTAGAATCTAGACAGTAAGACACTATTGTCCCAAATCTGAGATTTCCGTTGCTACAGAATAGAAAATCTAGAAACTAGACTCTCTGCTGATTCCAGCACATATATATAAGTCACATATCAGCCACAAAAATAGGGTCGAAAACAGCAATCAATACAGAAGTTATGTTCAGCCAGAAAATGCAAAATCGTGTTTATATGCATGAAAAATGTTGCAAATCATCATAATTAAATCTGAGAAAAATTTGAAAGATTCCTTAACATATCTAGTTTCAAAATATAAAATATCATGAATTTATATGACAGACAGTATGGTCAACAATATTAGGAAAACAGAGTAATGCAGCAAAATTTAAGTTCTGAAAGTTCAGACACAGCAGTACCAAAACAGAGATAATTCATGAAACATAATTCGAAATATAGATCCATAAAAAGGATGATAAAATAGACAAATAAGGCTATAGTTCTTATTCACAGAGTTTTCATTAAAAAAACGAATAGAATCAGGTTAAAAACATAATTCTTTACTGAACAGCATACAGTTTGGAAATATATCGACTAGTTTCATAAGTATGAAATGATATACAAATGTTATTAATTAATTCCACAAAAATTAGGGATTGCTCCCAATCATATCTAGATATACGCAGCAGAAGATAACGTCCAAATTCTACTTTTAATATCACTTTCAAAATAATATTTCATACAGAATACATATAGTTCTGAATCTGGAAAATACGATATATCTGCAGTAAAATGGCCATAACTCACTCATAAAAACTCGGAATTCAAATCTGTCGAAATTTATAGAAACTAGAAATCAGAGGCTACAATTCATATTCACAAACTTATTCATTTTACTGATGTTAACAAGGCCAAATTAACTGAACAAGATAGATCATCAACAAAACAATTGTTCTTTCGACATTTTATCAAATAGCTCCACTACAAACGGTTCAATCTAGGTGTCATATGAAACATGGTGTATGTGGCTACTCAAATCAGCATGGCAACATGAATAAATGGTCTATAATGGGATAATCCATACAACAAACATTCATACAACGGTTATCTACAATATACGGGGTCTCACAAACAATCATACAATCAAGATGTCCACTAATATATGTTTTCATGCAACGGGTGTCAATTTGTTGTAGCTACTCATGATCAAGGGATGATGTTCACATTTAAACAAACAAGTAGGGATCATCATGAGAGCACAATTATATTTTTCATACTAGTATTACTTACGGTATTAACTTATATGACAAAAAGAACTCATACAAGCTACTTGCCTGATAATGAAGATGACGAACACGACAAATAGAATAACGGGAATGGATCCCGAACAACGAACACAACGAACAGAAACAAGAATGAGAGATGAGAACTCCAATACTCGGAGCACGTGCACACAGAAGTATGTGCACTCAACACCAGCACAAAGAGACAGCAGCACACCAACAGCACGTGGCAACAGCAACAGGACCAGGGATGGTCGGTGATGCCCTGGGGTGGAGAAGACGGTGCGGCAGGTAAGCGGCAACGATGGGGTGCATCAGTGCTCGAGCAAGACAACAGCTGAAAGAGGATGCTCGGCCTGGGGGGGTTGTTGGGTCGTGATGCAAGGTGGAAGAAGAGAAGAGATAGGGTGTGGTGGGGGGGGGGTGTGGTGTCGCCGACAGTCGGAAACGTCGACGGGGACGGGGTCAGGAGTCGGGGTCAGGAGTCGGGTCAGGTCGGGATGAGGGGGAGAGAGAGGGTGACGGTTAGGAGAGAGAAAAGAGGTATTAGGGTTTGGTAATTAAGATTGGGGTTCAATTAGGATGTATAAATAGTGACAATATGGGTTTAGATGAACTGGGTAGTACCCAATCGGGTGAAAGGGACCTAATAAGAGAAAATTAGGCTATGGAATATGTTTAAACAATAGACAAGAACAAGAACAAATTGTAGGCCAAATAAATGAGAATAAAAAGCTGAATCAATGCAAAATGAATCACAAGAGAAAGAGAAGAACAACATACCACACAATGAAAGTAAAATAAATACAACCAGAAAAATAAATAAATCAAGATTTTTATTAAATAATAATTAAAAATACAAATATGAGCAATAGGGGTTACAAGTCCTACCCACCTAACAAGAAGAATTTCGTTCTCGAAATTCAACCGGAAGTACATAGGGTAACCCCAAAAGAAAAGAAAAACACAATAACAAAAGCAAAATTAGCAAAACAAGAACTTCCCAAACAAATGGGGAAACCTCCGCTGAATATCCTCCTCCAGCTCCCAAGTCGACTCACTTGGCGAGTGAGGATTCTAAGTAACACGAACAAGCTTAATCACCTTGTTCTTCAAAACCTTCTCCCGCCGATCCACAATAGCAACTGGCGGGATTTCACAAGACAAATTCGGATTCACAGATAACTCTGAGTAGTCAATTACATGGCTCTCATCACGGATATAATTCCTCAGTTGCGAGACATGGAAGACGTCGTGCATTCCAGATAAAGCCGGGGGCAATGCAAGACGATAGACCACCTTGCCTAATCGTTCCACGATGTTGAATGGTCTGATGAACCTGGGGCTCAACTTACCTCTGCCACCGAAATGGATGACACCTCGCCACGGCGATACCTTAAGGAAAACATGGTCTCCCACCTCAAACTCCAAGGCTCTACGATGAACATCAGCCCATCGCTTCTGTCTGTCTTGTACGGCTTGAAGATGCTTCCTGATCGAACTCACCGCATCCACCGTCTTGGTGATCAACTTCGGGCCCAACAATTTTCTCTTGCCAATGTCATCCCAGCACACTGGCGACCGACACTTATGACCATATAGTGCCTCGAAAGGAGCAGCCTTAAGACTGTCTTGAAAACTGTTATTGTACGAGAATTGTACGAGATGTAAGTGGTCCTCCTAAGAACCTCCAAATTGCAGCACACAGGACCTCAACATGTCCTCTAGAGTCTGGATGGTCCTCTCTAACTGTCCATCTGTCTGAGGGTGAAAAGTTGTACTGTACTTCAACTTACTCCCCAAACTACTCTGAAAACTCTCCCAAAACTGCGACCTGAACCTCATATCCCTGTCGAATACAATACTGACTGGAACCCCATGAAGTCTGACAATCTCTTGCATGTACTTCTCAGCTAAGCTCTCAGTAAACTATCCAACTCCGAAGGGAACGAAGTGAGCACTCTTGGTCAACCTATCCACAATCACCCAAATGGCATTGCGGCCTTTCGGACTCCTCAATAAAGTGGTCACAAAATCCATGGTGATATGCTCCCCACTTGCACTTCGGAATGGGAAGAGGCTGAAGAAGTACGGTGGTCCTCTGATGCTCTGCCTTCACCTGCTGGCATATCAAGCACTGTGACACAAATCTCGCCACGGCCCTCTTCATAACATGCCACCAAAATGAAGCTTCAAGTTCTGGTACATCTTCGTACCACCAGGATGAATAGAGTACGACGATTGGTGGGCTTCCTCAAGCAACTTTTGACGAACCTCACCCTTTGGAACACGCAACCTGGACCCAAAACTAAGAGATCCATCTAAGTGAACAACCATATCGGTCCTCGTACCCGCTTCAACTTCGGCTCGGAACCCTTGCAATTGCTTATCACCTGCCTGAGCTTTCTTAATCTGCTCAACAAGAGATGACTGCAACTGAAGCATCATGCAACACTGAACAGAACCTAAAAAGATCACATCCAAATTCAACATCCTCATCTGCTCAACAAGCCCTCTCTGCTAAGTTAGGAACATGGCAACTGGTCTCCTACTCAAAGCATCTGACACCAAGTTCACTCTACCAGGATGGTATTGCAAACTGATGTCATAGTCAGCCATCAACTCCAACCATTGCCTCTGCCTCATGTTCAGCTCCTTCTGAGTAAATACATACTTGAGAATTTTTTTGTCTATAAAGATATCCACTCGGTCTCCAAGTAGATAATGCCTCCATAACTTCAAAGCAAAAATCACGATAGCAAGTTCCGAATCGTAGGTAGGGTAATTCTTCTCGTTCGGCCTCAACTGCCTGGATGCATAAGCAACAACTCGACCCTTCTGCATCAACACTGCACCTAGGCCCTTGCCAGAAGCGTCATAGTGAACACAAAACCACCCATACTATCCGAAGTAATCAACACTGGCGTTGACGTTAACCGGCTCTTCAACTCAGAAAAAGCTCCACTACAAGCTTCATCCCAAACGAACTTATGATCTTTCCCAGTCATCTTAGTCAACGGACAAGCTATCTTCGAAAAGTCTTGGACGAACTTCCGATAATACCCGGCCAAACCAAGGAAACTTCTCACTTCTGAAACTGACTTAGGAATAGGCCAATCTTTGACCGCAGAAATCTTGGATGGATCAACAGAAATACCATCACCCGAGATAATGTGCCCCAAAAAAGTAACTCGATCAAGCCAGAACTCACACTTGCTGAGTTTTCCATAAAGCTGATTCTCCCTCAAGGTCTGCAGAACCAACCTCAAATGATCAGCATGATCCATCCAATTCCGAGAATACACCAGAATGTTTTCTATGAAGACCATGACAAATCTGTCCAAAAATGGGGAGAAGACCTTGTTCATCAGACTCATGAACACTGCTGGCGCATTCGTAACTCCGAAAGGCATCACAAGAAACTCATAGTGCCCGTATCTAGTCCTGAATGCAGTATTCTGCACATCAGCTTCCTTCACCTTCACTTGATGATAACCAGAGCGAAGATCCAACTTCGAAAAGATAGCATCTCCACCCAACTGATCAAACAAATCATCAACCCTCGATAGCGGATACCGGTTCTTCACTGTAACACTGTTCAGCTCACGGTAATCCATGCACAGACGACGACTCCCGTACTTCTTGCTGACAAAAAAGACAGGAGAGCCCCACGGGGACATACTGGGCCTGATGAAACCCAAATCCAGCAAACCCTGAACCTGCACTTCAGCTCTGCTAGCTCAACTGGTACCATCTGGTAAGGACTCTTCGTTATCGGTGCAGTACTAGGCTGAACATCAATACCGAATTTCACATCCCTATCCAGGGAAAGTCAGGCAACTCCTTGGAAAACACATCCAGAAAATCCCGCACAATAAGAAATGCAACCTCACAGCCTGAATGCAACTCCATAGCACAACCAACATCGACAACTACTTCTTGACCATGCCCAAAGAGTAACTCCCCAGCATGGAACTCAAACTCCTTACGGCCTGACATCCTGAAAACAACCTTCTTCGCTTGAAAATCAATGATCGTGTGGGTCTCACCCAGCCAATCCATGCCGAGAATCACATCGAATCTAGAACTGCCGATCACAATCAGATCTGCTCTGAAATGAGCACTCCCAATCACCACGGGACTCTGCTTGCATTCCCGAAAACAAACGACAACACTGGCACCTGTGGTGATATGCCAAGCAACTGGCAACTCACTGCACACCAACGAATGCAGATCCATGAAGCGGGAAGAGATGAAGGAATGGGTTGCCCCAGAATCAAAAAGAACACGAGCAGGAACATAATGGACTAGAATAACACCTAAGATAGAGTCAAAATAAGAAAAAAGATGAACAGATGAAAGATAAATAAGGAATATGAAAAATGATGCAAGAAAGATAACATGAAGAAAGATGCAAGAGAAATAAACGAGACAAGGATCAAATAACAGAACAACAAAAGAAAATACAAAAGAATACCTGCAATGACTTCCTCCGCGGTTTGAGCTTCCTCCGCGGTCAAGTTGAAAGCCAGACCTCTTCCTAGAGCTGCGGTCCTCTGGCCGACAATCTGACACTGAGGGGAAAGTGGCAGTCTAACCTGACTAAGGACTGGCGCGATTGTGGCCTAGTCGTGCCTCCTCCGAGGACAATCTTGAACCAAGTGGTCAATAGCACCACAGCCGAGACAACAGCGGTTGGCCTGCCAACAATCTTTGCGCAAATGCCCTGGGGCATGGCAAAAGTCGCAAACAACATCACTCCGTGGAGGAGCAAGATGGTAAGGAGCTATCCTCCTGATTGGACCTCCAGTAGGCCTGGTAGCAACAGTAGCGGGGTACTGCATAACCCGTTGAGAAGGGGTCTCACGAGCTTGAGTCTGCTCTGTCGCTCGAGCTACCTCCAAGGCATCTGCATAGGTATGGAGACGATGGGCGGCCAAGTGCACCTGAATATCCTGATCAAGACCCAAAAGGAACCTCCAAGCATGATCCTCCTTATTTGCCACTAAGGTGGTAGCGAAGCGGCTAAGCCTGGTGAACTTCGCAGCGTACTCGTCCATGGATCTAAAGCCCTGTTCCAAGAAATACTTGGTGTTACAACACTGTCTATATACAATATGTAACAAGATCTCAAAACATTGCACTATAAATCAACCGGACAACCAAACAACCAACCTGCTACAGGGCAAGAAATTGATGCTCCATCTCTACCCGGGTGATGTGCGGGAAGAATTTCTCTAGGAAGCTTTGAGCGAAAGTGGCCCAAGTAATAGGACGCTCTAGCCTCTCGGATTCTGCCCTCTACTAGATGTGGGCCAAATCCACCAACTGGACGCATACCACATCCGCACGGTCGGCATTGGCGACCCTAGCTGCCTGTAGTAAACTCTCCGTCCGTATCAGCCACTACTCAGCCTCAAGTGGCATCTCAGTACCAGCGAACTTATCAGGGTGCAACCTCATGAAATCTGCAACAGTACCCAGATGAGGGGGCACAACTACAAGGGCAGGCACAACGGGGGCTGGAACAGCTTTCCGGTTAGCAGCTTCCAAAGCGGCCTTAACCAGTTCCTTGTGCTCTTGTTGCATCTGAGCAATCTACTAGAGTACCTGAGTTACAGCTGCCAACTCAGGATGGCCTTCTTGCGAGCCGAACCATTCCTACGAGCCATAGTCTGCACAAGACCCAAAAGAATTAGTATTCAGATCCAATTGATTAATGATTATTTATGCAATGTTTGGCCTGTAGGGAGTCAAGTAAATCCGCTCGAGTCAAGCCTGCCTAATGTATTAGTCAACCTAACACATTAGTCAAAACTAAAGCTTTGATTCCATTAAAAACCCTGTCACGCCCCACTTTACAAAAAAAATACGAAATACGATACGTGACTAAACCCAGTAGATAGTTTTAGCTGTACGGACATGCCTGACTCATCATAACAGTAAATATAACAGTATACTCCAACCAGGCATGTAAAAATAATCATAACTCAACAGTATTTATTGCATCAATAATAAATGTTCCAACAAATACTAGATCCAAAATAAAACAATAATCCTGGGACAATAAGCCCATAACAAGTATCAATAAAATTCACAAATATAAATAGTTCATCAAATTATTTAAGCAAATCATTTCAATAGCGCAGCTCAAAACTTTTGCTCACCAACTCTAAAAGGCAATTGGTCAGCAAAACCTGCTCATATGGCAATTACAAGAAAAATAGGGAAAACAGGAAAACATATCGCCCATTAGATGCAAGTCTTGGCCGTAAGCAATACAGGTAGGAAAAATGAAGGGAAACAACTAAACTAAACAGGTAATGCTAACATGGAGAAGGTAGCAAATATAAAAATCTAAAAATGACAGTAAGTAGCGGAATAACAGTGAGAGTATAACAGTAATAGTAGGATCAACAATAAAAGTACGTCAACGGTAGCAATAATCAACAGTAATAGTAAGTCAAAAGTAACGGAGAATCAACAGTAACCGCAACAGGATATGAAAGTGTAAACAGTTATTCTTATGACTAATGTTCATTACTAACTAGGTAGCACTTCATGCATTCCATTTATTTACCACATAGTTGCTACATCAAACAATATCACTTTAAGATTTTGTAGTAGAACTTCTATAGGGCAATATATTCAGACAAACAGTAACAGTAACAGTAATAACCCACATTAATAACAACAGTAACGGTGTCATGGATAATGCCCTCATGCATCTAAAGATAAAAAGTAGGTACCACAGTAAACAGTGGGGAAATGAGTTCCTTCTGAATATGTATTTCTATATTGTCCACTACTCGATCTTTTCCCTCAAAAACTCCGGCTTGATTTCTTTTATCATTAATAAACATATGTGAACGAAGAAAAACAGGCTAAAGACATGTCATGAACAATAAACAAGTCTAAGATGAAATAGTGATCACAACGGTTGATAAAAACAACTTATAATAGTCAAAACAACACAATTTTCAGTTCTGGACATCAAGACACTATTGTACCAAATCTGAGATTTTCGTTGCTACAGAATAGAAAATCTAGAAACTAGAATCTCTGCCGATTCCAGCACATATATATAAGTCACATATCGGCCACAGAAATAGGGTCGAAAACAGCAATTAATACAGAAGTTATGTTCAGCCAGAAAATCCAAAATCATGTTTATAAGCAGGAAAAGAGTTGAAAATGATCATAATTAAATCTGAGAAAAATATGAAAGATTCCTTAACATATCTAGTTTCAAAATGTGAAATATCATGAATTTATATGATAGATAGTATGGTCAACAAAATTGAAAAAACAGAGTAATGCATCAAAATTTAAGTTCTAAAAGTTTAGACACAGCAGTACCAAAATAGAGATAATTCATGAAATATAATTCGAAATCCAGATCCGTCAAAAGGATGATAAAATAGACAAATAAGGCTACAGTTCTTATTCACAAAGTTTTCATTAAAAAAAAACAAAGAGAATCAGGTCGAAAACATAATTCTTTACTGAACAGCATACAGTTTGGAAATATATCGACTAGTTTCATAAGTATGAAATGACATACAAATTTTATTAATTAATTCCACAAAAATTAGGGATTGCTCCCAAACATATCTAGATACACTCAGCAGAAGATAGCATCCAAATTCTACTTTTAATATCAGTTTCAAAATAATATTTCATACAGAATACATATAGTTCATAATCTGGAAAATACTATATATCTGCAGTAAAATGGCTATAACTCACTCATAGAAACTCGAAATTCAAATCCGTCGAAAGTTTTGGAAGCTACAAATCAGAGGCTACAATTCATATTCACAAACTTATTCATTTTACTTATGTTAACAGGGTCAAATTTACTGCACAAGATAGATCATCAACAAAACAATTGTTCTTTCGACATTTTATCAAACAACTCCACTACAAACGGTGCAATCTAGTGTCATATGAAACATGGTGTATGTGGCTACTCAATTCAGCATGGTAACATGAAAAAATGGTCTATAATGGGATAATCCATACAACAAACATTTATACAACGGTTATCTACAATATACGGGGTCTCACAAACAATCATACAATCAAGATGTCCACTAATCTATATTTTCATGCAACAGGTGTCAATTTATTGTAGCTGCTCATGATCAAGGGATGATGTCCACATTTAAACAAACAAGTATGGATCATCATGAGAGCACAATTATATTTTTCATACTAGTATTACATACGGTATTAACTTATATGACAAAAAGAACTCATACAAGCTACTTGACTGATAATGATGACGATGAACACGACAAATAGAATAACGGGAACGGATCCCGAACAACGAACTCAACGAACACGAATAAGAACGAGAGACGAGAACTCCAATACTCGAAGCACGTGCACACAAAAGTAAGTGCACTCAACACCAGCACAAAGAGACAGCAGCACACCAACAGCAAGTGGCGGCAGCAATAGGACCAGGGATGGTCGGCGACGCCCTAGGGTGGCGAAGACGGCGCGGCAGGCAAGTGGTAGTGACGGGCATCGGCGCTCGAGCAAGACGATGGTAGAAAGAGGATGCTCAGCCTAGGGGGGTTGTTGGGTCACGACGCAAGGTGGAAGAAGAGAGGGGATAGGGTGTGGTGGGGGGTGTGGTGTCACCGGCAGTCAGAAACGTCAACGGGGACGGGGTCGGGAGTCGGGATGAGGGAGAGAGAGAGGGTGATGGCTAGGAGAGAGAAAAGAGGGATTAGGGTTTGGTAATTAGGGTTGGGTTCAATTAGGATGTATATATAGGGACAATATGGGTTTAGATGAACTGGGCAGTACCCAATAGGGTGAAAGGGATCCGATAAGAGAAAAATAGGCTATGGAATATGTTTAAACAATAGACAAGATCAAAAATAAATTGTAGGCCAAATAAATGAGAATAAAAAGCTGAATCAATGCAAAATGAAGACCAACACACCACACAATGAAAGTAAAATAAATACAACCAGGAAAATAAATAAATCAAGATTTTTATTAAATAATAATTAAAAATACAAATATGAGCAATATGGGTTACAAGTAGGGATTAATATTAATCCTTATTATGGACTTCCTAGATCTAAGGGGGTCAAAGATTGTGATAGCTAATCAAATAAAATAAACATATCGTTAATCTTAAATAATAGTATAATGCTAGAGTTGGGGTTTTGTAATTTATAGAAAACCAACCATCTAATCTCAAGGACCCTTTTTTAAGTAGGAGTTATATTAACCATCCATTTACTCAAAAGTTGACATTTACTATAATACCCTCAAACTTCAAATTTATTGATAAAAGTACCACTCGTCGTAGTAATTTATCTCTAATCTCTGATCTCTAACATTATAATGGGAGAAGGCCTTAGTGTCATTCGTCAATCTACCAACACATGTATCGCACGTTCATCACTAATATGATGGAAGTCTCAAGTTAGAGTCCTCACTATGTCAGGTTTTTTACTTAATTTTTTTATATATTAAATATGCACCATATGTATAAATTAATATCAATCTATCTATCTATAATATAATATATATACTTCTCTCTATATACAATGGGAGAGTTGGAGTTGTAATTTGTCAACATACAAACCCGTGCGTTGTACGTGCAACTCAAACTCTCCCATTAATTACAAAAAAAACTAACAAACAAAAAAATTTCACTTATTTAAAACGTGCAATGCATGTGCAAAATAAAATTTCAATATTTTTTAACACCAAACATACACATATGTTGCACGTACAACTCAAATTCTACTTATAAATACGTGCAATGCACGTACAAAATGTAGCCTTTTCTTCAAAATATTTTTTCCAATTACGTGCAACGCACGTCCAACTCCAAAAATATTTCTTAACACATATATCGTAAGTGAAAATCCTCCAACTCTTATCAAAATGTGCATCGCATGTGAAAAATACTAGTAAAGAGTATGGTAAAGGTTTGAGATAAATAAAGAGATGTCTCAATTTGAGGCCAGACTACGTCTTAGTATTTATTTATTTATTTAAAAATATTAGGGCATGCATTGTACGTGCATATTTCTAGTTACCCTAATATAAACTAGTATACTCTATGTAATATTACACATAATTTTCAAAAAATTAGAAAATAACATAAGTAATTTTGAATATTCATCTAATAATATAAATATAATATTGTACGATTTTTTATGTTTGATTAAGGGAGATGATTTCAGTTAAAAATTTAGATTGGAAAAGAATGCTAGTTGCCTCCTACATTTGTAATTTTTTATTTTTTATTTTTCAATGTTTTAAAAAGAACAAAAGAGGAAAATCCAAGAACCAAAACTGGTTTTAGTACAGTATATTGTATAGACGGCACTCCCAAAAATCCTACTCTCTCCTCTCCTTCTCAAATGAGAAAAAGAGGAATCGATTGATATTTCAATCAGTTTCAATCACTCTCTAATCAAACCCTAGGTATAACTCTGATATTTCTCTTTTTTTGCTTCAATTTTCTGTTTTTTTTTATCATGATTTTAGTTAGGGTTTCCACTATAAATCTGAGGTTAGGAATTGAGTTTCTTTTACTAATTTTCAGTATAAATTTATTGATGATGTTATTAGAGTTGTTTAGGGATTTTTTATTCGGTTGTTGTGGATTAGGGTTTTTCGCGAGATCTTTGACTGGATTGAATTAGGGTGTATGAATATTGTGAAACTTTGACATGTTTATGATGCTTTATATTCCATGTAATATTGTTTGTTATTCAATCTGAATGTAATTTGTGGCCCCTATGCGTATGTTTTATCTAATTGCTCGTGTTAGTTATATTACAGATTACTACAACTAAACACTGACTTTTACTTGTATTTGATTTTTCCACTATTAATATACAAATTTGTGGATTCTGTATTGCAAACCTATCTTAGTGTACTTTCTTAAAATATTTTTATTCTCCTTTAATGTACTACTTTTAGTTCCTTGTGGAAAAAAATACTATTTGAGGTGTCGAGTATCATGTTTGATGCTAGAGAATAGTGGTGGGAGATATATCGACAGAGATTGTTGGTTGCTTTTAAATGTTTGGACTATAATGGATTTCAAACAACAGATTCTTTTGTTGGTGGAGAAGGCATGATAAATAAATAAAGGTGTCGCATTTTCATTTTCTCTTATTGAAAATAGTATCTAAGGTGTATATGTAAACACGGTTTAGTAATATTTAGCAATAACATCAATTTAGCATGCATGGTAGTTTACGAATTTGGAGACTAACATGTTAGGAATTGTGGCTTCAAATATATGTGGGCACTGAGTATTTGAAGTTGGAGAATAAGAGAATGAGACAAAGAAGCAAGAGAACACAAGCAGCGAGTAGAAGAGTGCAGCCAGGAGAGTTGCGGTTGACCGACCTAGGGGTGTGGTCGACCGCCCCTAGCTGCTGAGAATTCTTCGAGTGTACAGGCCCAACAGAGGAGAGGACGGTCGACCGACCTAGGGGGTGCAGTCAACCGGTCAACCTTCGGGTTTGGTTCTACACATTGCGGTCGGCCGTCCTTGGGGGTACGGTCGACCGACATCGACGACTGATTGTTTTTGGGCTTACGAGTTTAAAGTCCCAATTGCTAGATTTGTGTTTATCTTTCAGGGTTTACTTGGGGGCTATATATATGGCCGTAAACTCTAGGGTTTAGTTATCTAATCTGAATAGATCTGATCATTATTCAACTTCAAGAGGAGATTGTGCCGAGTGTTTCAAATGTGAGAAAGAGAGATGGAGAGTTGTAATCTCTTTTGTAATCTTTATATTTCTTAGGGAATAAGAAGTATTGGTTATCTCTGCATATTGATTGTGTTCTTGTGAGATCTTGAATATTGTGGTAACTTGTTCTTGGTTCATCTAAGTCTTGGGAGTTTCTATTGCTTGTGGTGTGTTTCCGCTATTAGCACTACGAGTTGTGGGGTAGATCCTCTGACAAGTGGTTTCAGAGCAGTTGGTTCGAGATGGCCGATAACAATATGAAGATCGAGAGATTCGATGGGAGTGACTTCGTGATGTGGAAGATTCAGATGATAGTATATCTTCGTCAGAAAGATCTTAATGGTCCGTTGTTTGACGAGAAGCCATAGGTGCAGACAAGGATGCGAAGGTCTTGGCGGATTGGAATTGTTTGGATAGAAGGCATTGGGGCAGATTCAGTTGGGGCTGGGTAGGAAGGCGTTATTTCATATCTCGAAGGAAAAGACCACAAAAGAGGCTATGGAGATTCTCATGGATATGTATGAAAAACCGTCTGCATCTAATCAAATTCTTCATCTGAAGAAATTGGTTAATATGAAGTTGAAGGAAGGGGGTTCAATAGCAGGGCATGTGAATAATTACTATATGGTTTACAACCAGATGGAAGCTGCAGGTTTGAAGTTTTTAGAGAGGGGGCAGTCATTGTTACTTCTATCTACTTTACCCGATAGTTATGGTATGGTGAAATAGACTATTAAAGACACTATGACAAATTCGACGACTCTACAGGATGTGGTAAGTAGCATTCTGAACGAGGAGGTGAGAAGGGTAAGAAACGGGGGATATCCATCATCTTCTAAAGATTCCGCCATGTACGTTGAGAAGAGACATGGGAGATCTAAGAGCAGTCGAAGAAGAAAGGATCAGAGTAGTTCATCTGAAAGTGGGTCTGATGACAACGATAGGGGACATAGGCCTGAGTGCTGGTATTGTCACAAGAAGGTTCACATGATGCGCAGTTGCAAGGCTTATATAAAGAAGAAGCAGAAGAAACCGAAAAAAGATAACCCAAAGGAAGTTCAAGGAGGGCTTATTGAGGAGTTATGCTTATCAGCTCGGGAGGAGTTGGGCACTCAAGATTGGTGTATTGATTCGAGAGCTTCTTTTCATTGCACTCCGAAGAGAGAGGTATTTGATAAATACGATGTGGGTTCTTTTGGAGTTGTGATCGTGGGGTAGGGGTGGCAACTGGGCGGGGTCAACCGGCGACCCACCCGCGACCCGGCCCACGAACCCAGCCTGCATAAGGATTTCACGGGTTCGGGTCGAACCCGGTGAATAGGACCGGGTTGACCCGGATCGCCTTTTTCCCGAATTGGATTCGCGAAACCCGGCCCACGAACCCGGTCAACCCGCGAATTGGACCTGCCAACCCGCGGGTCGACCCGCGAATTTCGACCCACCGACCCGTGACGGGTCGACCGTTCGACCCGCGGGTCGAACGGGTCGAAACCCGCGGTTCGAGGCCGGGCTGACCGTTGGGCCTTGGGACCGTTGGGCGTTGGCTGGCAGCCAACGGCTCTTAGAGCCGTTGCTGCTGCCGTTAGTAGCTTTTTTTTTTTTGTTTTTTGTTTTTTTTGTTTTTTCCCAATTCTAAGCCTATAAATAGCCCCCAAAAATCTCCAAAAAAATTACACCTCCCTCTCTTACTCTCTCTACTATTATACATCAAAAAAAAAAAAATTTGAACAATTGTAGTAATCATCAAACAAGTGTACAAGGAGGCGTATACACGATCAAATTTCGGTCGTATCGGAGAACAAAATTCAACGTCTTCAACTCTCTTCAACCATCGACTCAAATCTACTTCAACTCTTCAATTGCGAAATCGGCAAAGCCCTCCTCCATCTTTTCTATTATATTCTAATTTTCACGGTTTTATTTTATACGCGTATTCCACGGTGAACGGTATCAAAATATCTCTATCTCTCTTCTCTTGTTATTATTTTTTTTGCGTTGTAGTTAAAATTATTGTTCGTTTTTTGAACTTCTCTATCTCAACCCTCTTGTTTTTTAGTTTTTTTTTGTATAATTCACCGCTCATACATTGTAGATTTTTTTTTACATACCACATTACTAAACTATGTCGAGATCACGCGGTAGCGGTCGTAGTGGACAAGATTCTTCCTCATCTTCACGTAGGCCACCAATTGTCCCAATTATTGAGCCCGTCCAAAATTACATTGATCCTACTATGGAACAATGCGGTACACACGATGATGTTGGACATGAACAATTAGAAGAAGAACAACAGCAACAAACCGAAACCACACAACCCCGTAGTAGTAGGAAAAGTAGAGGAGAAACTAGCGATTGGCACAAGTTTTATGAGTATATTCCGGACGAAAATACTCCGGGTGTAGGTGTGAAAGCGTGTAAATCATGTGGTAAACAATACAAATTCAAGAGGGATGACGGAACCGGTACACTTAGTAGGCACATCCAAAATAATCATAAAGAACTTCTTGATCAAATACAAGGCCAACAAAGAATAAACCCTAGGACCGGTCAAGTAGATAGCCACCCTTATGATCCCGAACTTGTTCGTCGGGAAATGGCCCGATTAGTAATTAAGGAAGAGTTACCATTTACTTATCCCGAGAGTAGGAACTTGGAAAATTTTAATCAAACGGCCTTAAACCCTCATTTTAAAAGAATTCCGAGAAATACTTGCAAATCGGATTGTTTTAAAGTGTACATGGAAATGAAGGACGCGTTGATTGCAATTTTATGGAGTTTAACTTGTAGGGTTAGTTTAACTTCGGATTGTTGGACGGGTGTCAACAATATTCCAACGATGGGAATAACCTGTCATTGGATCGACAATGATTGGATTCTTAATAAAAGAATCATATCACTTGCGTCGTTGCCGTATCCCCATAGTGGCGCTGAAATAGCAAACCGTATTTTAAAAATTTGTGATGTTTTTCATATTCGCGATAAAATTATGGCTATTAGTTTTGATAATGCATCTAACAATAATGTAGCAATTAATACTTTAAAAAGAATATTAAACCCTCCATCTGACAATATTTTTCATGTTAGGTGTGCATGTCATATTATAAATTTATGTGTTCAAGATGCATTAGGTATAGCTGATCCATATATACTTCAAATTAGAAATTGTGTATATTTCATTGCATTAAAACCAAGCGTTCTACAAGAATGGAAAGCTTGGTGTAGAGCTAGACATGTTCCTTTTAGAAAATTTCCAAAGGATGTTAGACACCGATGGAATTCTACTTTTGATTTACTAAATGTTGTCACCGAATATAAAGCAGTCGTAAATGATTTTTGTATCGCACAAAATATGCCTAATTTTGAAATGACTCCCGCCGATTGGTTTTTTGCTGAATCTTTGTTGAAATTTTTAGAACCTTTTAAAACCGCAACTTTAAAATTTTCAAAAACATATGAATCTAATTCTAGTAGCATTTTTATTGAATTAGTTAGCATGATGCAAACATTTAACGAAATGTTAAATGATACCCATATTAGTGACATTGTAAAACCTGCATTTACAAAATTTTTGAAGTATTATTTTCCTCCTCCTATGTTGATTTGTGTTGCTACTGTTATGGATCCTCGTATCAAATTAGAAGGTACGAAGAATTTGATAGAAATATTTTTTGGATATTTAGAGAACATTGTAGAATTAACAATTGATTGCGCTAGTTTTTTAGTTCAATTTGAATCTACGTTAAATAACTTGTATGATTATTATGATAGACGTTTTGCTTCTAGTAGTACAACTTCTGTAGTTAGTTCTTCTTCTGGTAGTTCTAAAGGTAAAAGTAGAATTGGTGATAGAACATTCAGTTTACTTGAAAAAATTCAATCTAAAAAACCTAGGACTAATCAACCAAATGAATTAAATTGGTATAACCAACAAGATGCTGAGCCTTTTACTTCTGCACTAGATATTTTACAGTGGTGGAAAGAACATGAACACACTTTTAGTATTCTATCAATTATGGCTAAAGATTTACTAACTCCTCCTGTCTCTACAGTTGCTTCTGAGAGTGTATTTTCTACAAGTGGCAGGGTTCTATCAGATTACAGGAATCGGATGAAGCCCGAGACGTTAGAGATGCTCGTATGCACAGAAGACAGGCTGAAGGCTGAAGATAGGACGCAAGGGAAAGCACTATCAAGTTCCACAAGTGGGAGCAACTCGCCTGAAGAACAACAACAACAACAACAACAATAGCTTTTCTTGTTATGTTAAATTAAAAAAATTGTAGTCAATTAAAATTGTACATAAGAAATATGTTATTGTATAAAACTTATTTGTGAATTGAATTCTTCATTTCTTTATAAATTGTTCAAATTGTACAACTTAAATTCATATGAATAAAATTTCAAAATTTGTTGTCAATTTCACTCTTTCAATCTTATTATTATTATTACGATTTTTTTTGTTTATTAGTATTATTACTTACTGAGTATTATAATTAAACATCATTTGGGGATATTTGATTCAATTTTAAGAATTGTAGTATTATTACTTATTAGTATTATTACTGAATTACATACTTAGTATTATAATTAAACATCATTTGGGGATATTTGAAGAATTGTAGTATTATTACTTATTAGTAGTATTACACTATTACTTACTTAGTATTATAATTTTTTAAAAAATGTAATATTCATCAAACAAAAAATATGGTTGTTTGTATAATTGTATACATCATTTGTAAAATTATTATTATTATTAGTTCGATTTAAGCTACCAAAATATATATATATATATATATATATATATATATATATATATATATATATATATATATATATATATATATATATATATATAGAGAGAGAGAGAGAGAGAGAGAGAGAGAGGAGTGATCCAATGAGAAACATCTTTAAATGAGAAAATAAGAAACACTATTATAAACCATCCGATCTGACTCACCATCATGATTTCCATCCGACGGTGGATGCATACCCCCTCCTTAGCGGGGGTATTTTGGTCAATTCATAAATAAAAAATACACACAGCCTCCTTCTTCCTTCTCTCTCCCTGTCTCTATCATTCCCTTCTCAGATCTAGGTTACTTGGGCTATCCCTCATTGTCGAATTCAAAAATATTAGTACCTAGTTTGAGTCACTTATCTTTTTTTTAAGAGTGTGAGTCGTGTCGGTTCTAAATTAAGTTGGTTTTCGTTATTTTTTTTGTAACTTTTGTGGATGATTATTCTAGGGTTACCTGGCTTTACTTAATGAAGGATCAGTCTGAGTTATTTCCAATATTTTGTTGTTTCTATGCCGAGATGAAAACCTAATTTTGTATTCATGTTCGTATTCTTAGGATAATGCACGTTAACATTTGTCTGCTCCTTATACTACATTTATGAATAATTCAAGCATGATTCACCAATCTTCTTCCCTGTCGCCAAATCCTGGAGAACGAAAAAAGTAGGAAGAAAGGTTACTGAACAATTTTAAGTTTTGGTAAGTTTACTAATGGGCATATATAAGATTTAAAGAAAAGCAAGACGAGTGAAGTGAGGAATCTAAGAGAAGAAGACGGTTGTACAGTGTATGCTCCATTAACATAAAGTTGTAGAACCATCTGCTTGAATAACATAAAGGCTTAGATCGCAACTAAAAAAGGCAGAGCGACCAGAGTTAGAACCGCATTCCGGCCAAGATTGATGTCGCCTGGAAATGCAGGTTCTTCAACGACTGTGGATATGACTCGACGGACATCATCTTTAATAATATCCCATCTTGAAAGGTTGAAGATGGTAGGGAGGCCGTCAGGACAAGGAGCTTTTGTGGGGTGCATACTCTTGATGACCACCTCAGTTTTCGACATTGTGGGGATGTTGTCAATGCGTTCGAAAGTTGCATCAGCATAGTGAAGATTTGGGCCGAGAAATGGAGGTAATGGGGTTAGGTATGAGGATGTGAAGAGGTCCTCGAAACAGTTGATGCAGATGGATCTGATTTCATCGGGTTTTGATGTCCATTGCCCACACAGTTTCTGGATGGAAGTTATGAAGTTTCTGCAATGTTGTTTGAGGACGGATGTGTGGAAGAATATGGTGTTTCGGTCTCCATGTGGGTGATCCAATTGGATTTTGCTTGTTGATGCTAGGAGTGAGGGATAGCCCAAGTAACCTAGATCTGAGAAGGGAATGATAGAGACAGGGAGAGAGAAGGAAGAAGGAGGCTGTGTGTATTTTTTATTTATGAATTGACCAAAATACCCCCACTAAGGAGGGGGTATGCATCCACCGTCGGATGGAAATCATGATGGTGAGTCAGATCCGATGGTTTATAATAGTGTTTCTTATTTTCTCATTTAAAGATGTTTCTCATTGGATCACTCCTCTATATATATATATATATATATATATATATATATATATATATATATATATATATATATTATTAAACGGGCCAACCCGCTGGTCGACCCGGCCCAACCCGGGTTGAGCCCTAATGGGTTCACGGGTTGGGCGGGCCACCCAAATCAGAAGCTGACCCGGCCCGGCCCGGCCCGCATAGCACCCCAACCCGGCCCGGCCCGCCCACTCGAGCGTGCCAACCCGCGCGGGTTGGGCCCGGCCCGGCCCGTTCGACCCGTTCGCCACCCCTATCATGGGGAACGGTCATCGGTGTCCTATACGTAGGGTTGGTACTGTTTGCGTGAACACCATTGATGATCAAAGTGTTGTCTTTTGGGAGACAAGGCATGTTCCAGACTCGAAGGAAAATCTTATCTCGGTTGGAAGGCTAGACAAGGAGGGATTGTCTACTACAGTTGGTAGTAGGAGTGGTGTATAGCTGCAGGTTCAAGGGTGATTGCAAAAGGGAAGCGTGAGGGAACGTTGTATTTGCTTAGAGATGTGAGGGGAGTTTCTCCTGTAGTTGACTCTCAGCCGGAATCAAGTAGTAGGTTGTGTGGGGTGCAACCGAGTTCTTTCAGTTGTGGAAGAGAGATTACTAATTTAGTGGAAGCTGCTGGCCAAGGAAGTGATCGTAGAGGGCAAGACGTTGCTACGGAGAGGGTACTTTACGAATTGGCAGTTGAAGCTTCAATTCGCTCTTTTGAGGTAGAGAGCACTGGTATCGATATGCGGGGTGATGTCGATGAGGTTAACCGAAATAGGACTGTAGGGGTTGAACAGTCTGCAGAGTTTGTGGAGGTGTCATCCACGAAGGTTTCTAGTGCAGAGGGTGCATTGAGAAGCTTTGAACCATGTCCGGTGTTGATGGAGATCTTGCGAGTTAGGGAGTCTCATAACTCGGAATCTAACATGGGAGATTGTTTCTCCGGTATTCGTGCTCTATGCGATTGGTGGAGCATATTCTTCATGAGGCGATGAGGGGCGGTTGGTGCACTCCACGTGCTGGAGTGGCGGAGGTGCTCTTCAGGAGAGTGGGGAATACTTGGGTCTTCCATGAAAGTGGGAGATGGCAGAGATAATGCGAGTGAAGATTGCAATAATTTTGAAGCGCAGTGTATTTGGTTCAAGTGAGAGATTGTTAGGAATTGTGGCATCAAATACACGTAGGCACTGAGTACTTGAAGTTAGAGAAGAAGAGGATGAGACAAAGAAGCAAGAGAAGACAAACAGCAAGTAGAATAGTGCAGCCTGGAGAGTTGCAGTCGACCGACCGGGGGTGCGGTCGACCACCCCTAATTGCTGAAAACTCTTCGAGTGTACAGGCCCAACAGAGGAGAGGACGGTTGACCGACCTAGGGGGTGCAGTCGACCGGTCAGCTCTCGGATTTGGTTCTACACGTTGCGGCCGACCGACTTTGGGGGTGCGGTCGACCGACATCGGCGGCTGATTGTTTTTGGGCTTACGAGTTTAAAGGCCCAATTGCTACATTTATGTTTATCTTTTAGGGTTTACTTGGGGGCTATATATATGGCCGTAAACTCTAGGGTTTAGTTATCTAATCTGAATAGATTTGATCATCATTCAACTTCAAGAGGGGATTGTGCCAAGTGTTTCAAAGGTGAGAGAGAGAGATTGAGAGTTGTAATCTCTTTTATAATCTTTGTATTTCTTGTGGAATAAGAAGTATTGATTATCTCTGTATATTGATTGTGTTTTTATGATACCTTACATATTGTGGTAACTTCTTCTTGGTTTATCTAAGTCTTGCGAGTTTCTATTGTTTATAATGTGTTTTCGTTATTAGCACTACAAGTTGTGGGGTAGATCCTCCGACCTAACTAACTAACACATTCGTTTTCAGAAATGTAATTGATGGTAGTAATTGTGTATAACCGTTGACCTGAAGAATTGGTCGGCATTAGATATTATGCAAGTATAATATATTGATAAACGATTTCCAACCAGAGAATGAAAATTAAAGAATATGGAAAAATTATAGGAATAGAAGAAAAAGCGAATAAAGGATGAGGACTAGTTTTGAGGTTCTTTGACCCTCACATCCAAATGAGTGGCCTTCATGATGCCCTGTTTCTGGTCAGTAGTTAGGATTTGCGAGCTATCAAACATCTGTCATTAAGCTTATTAGAATGGTTTTCTCTCTACAAAACCAAAGGAGGCTCGAATTGTTTCTTCATTGTTCATCCGTTATGAAGAAATTTTAGAGGAATAAGTTAATAAGAAAATGCACCACAAACAATAGAAATTCTTAAAAAATAGATGAACCAAGAACAAGTCACCATAATATATGGATCTCACAAAAACACAACCAACATGTAGAGATAACCAATACTTCTTATTCCCAAAGAAATACAAAAATTACAAAAGAGATTACAACTCTCAATCTCTCTCTCACTTTTGAAACACTCGGCACAATCACCTCTTGAAGTTGAATAATGATCTCTCGATCTAACCCTAAATTGGATTGGATAACTAAACCCTAGAGTTTACGGCCATATATATAGCTCACAAGTAAACCCTAAAAGATATACACAAATCTAGCAAATTGGGCTTTTATCTCGCAGGCCCAAAAGAACAATCAACGTCGGTGTCGGTCGACCGCACCCCAAGCCGGTCGACCGCATCGTGCGGATCCAGACCTGAGGGCTGACCGGTCGACCGTCCCCTCCTCTGTTGGACGCCTACACTCGAAGAACTCCCAGTCGACTAGGTCGGTCGATCGCACCACTAGCCGGTCGACCGCAACCGTCCAGACTAGTCTTCTTCTACTTGCTGCTTGTCTTCTCTTGCTTCTTTGTCTCCTCCTCTTCTTCTCCAACTTCAAGTACCCCGTGCCTACGTATATTTGAGGCCACAATTCCTAACAATCTCCCACTTGGACCAAATACACTAAACTTCAAAATTATTGCAATCTTTCCTCGCATTATCTCTGTCATCTCCCACTTTCATGGAAGACCCAAGTACTCTCCACTCTCATGAAAAGCATCTCCGCCACTCCACCACGTGGAGTGCACCAACCACCCCTCATTGCCTCATGAAGGATGTGCTCCACCAATCGCATAGCGCACGAATAACGGAGAAATAATCTCCCGTGTCAGATTCCGTGTTATGAGACTCCCCACCTCGCAAGATCTCCATCAACACCGGACATGGTTCAAATCCTCTCAATGCACCATCCGCACTAGAAACCTCCGTGGACGACACATCCACAAACTCCGCAGACTGTTCAACCCCTACAGTCCCAATTCGGTTACCCTCATCGACATCACCCCGCATATCGATTCCAGTGCTCTCTATCACACAAGAGAGACTTGAAGCTTCAACTGCCAATTCGCAAAGTACCCTTACCGCAGCAACGTCTTACCCTCTAGGATTACTTTCACGGCCAGCAACTTCCACTAAATTAGTAATCTCCCCTCCTGTGAGACCCCGTATTTCTAGAGAGTATATGTATACGAATATATATATAGTATATAGTATAGTATATATGTATAGTATAAAGAAAGAAAGGAATGGATGGATTTGGGTAGGTGACGTGTACAAGAAAGAAAGAAAAGAAGGAATGGATGATTGTGGCCTATAGGAGATCCTATGGGAATTAATAGTGTGATGGACCTATGAGATGTTCTATGGAACATAGGAGAAGAAGTAAATGATGGAATAAATGAAAGATGGAATGGGTGTGCTTTGACCCGGGTTCACCATGGGAATATATGTCCCATATCGGCCATAAAGAAGAGAAAAAGAGAGAATAAATAGGATTAGCCAAGGATTAAGGGTACCCAACATCCGGACACCCTTTTGAGGCAGCCTGTGGTGGGCGTGGCTAGAATTTAGTTAATTGTGTGCGTACGGGCTGAGTGCGGGGCGTTACAGATGGTATCAGAGCCAACTTTCGACATCGAATGTAGAACTTGTATATAGGAAGTGAGTGATATGTGTATGAGATGCGTAAGACCCTGTGTGGGCAGCGATTAGGAGACAAGTCTACATTCGACTAGAAAGACGATCCTGTACTAGATTGCACGTCCCGTATTCAGCGAGGACGCTGAATTCTTAAGAGGGGATGAATGTGAGACCCCGTATTTCTAGAGAGTATATGTATACGAATATATATATAGTATATAGTATAGTATATATGTATAGTATAAAGAAAGAAAGGAATGGATGGATTTGGGTAGGTGACGTGTACAAGAAAGAAAGAAAAGAAGGAATGGATGATTGTGGCCTATAGGAGATCCTATGGGAATTAATAGTGTGATGGACCTATGAGATGTTCTATGAAACATAGGAGAAGAAGTAAATGATGGAATAAATGAATGATGGAATGGGTGTGCTTTGACCCGGGTTCACCATGGGAATATATGTCCCATATCGGCCATAAAGAAGAGAAAAAGAGAGAATAAATAGGATTAGCCAAGGATTAAGGGCACCCAACGTTCGGACACCCTTTTGAGGCAGCCTGTGGTGGGCGTGGCTAGAATTTAGTTAATTGTGTGCGTACGGGCTGAGTGCGGGGCGTTACACCTCCACAACTAAAAGAACTCGGTTGCACCCCACACAACATACTACTCGATTCCGGCTGAGAGTCAACTACAGGAGAAACGCACCTCACGTCTCTAAGCAAATAAAGCGTTCCCTCACGCTTCCCTTTTGCAATCACCCTTGAACCTGCAGCTATGCACCACTCCCCACTTCCAACTATAGTTGACAACCCCTCCTTGTCTAGCCTTCCAATCGAGATAAGATTTTCCTTCAAGTCTGGAACATGCCTTGTCTCCCGCAAGACAACACTTTGATCATCAATGGTATTCACGCGAACAGTACCAACCCCACGTACAGGACACCGGTGACCATTCCCCACGATCACATCTCCGAAAGAACCCTCATCGTAGTCATCAAATACCTCTCTTCTCAGAGTACAATCAAAAGAAGCTCCCGAATCGATACACCAATCTTGAGTGCCCAATTCCTCCCGAGCTGATAAGCATAGATTCTCAACAAGCCCCGCTTGAGCTTCCTTTGGAGTATCTCTCTTCAGTTTCTCCTGCTTCTTCTTCATATAAGCCTTATAACTGCGCATCATGTGACCCTTCTTGTGACAATACCAGCACTCAGGCCCATGTCCCCCATCGCTGTCATCAGACTCACTCTTAGATGAACTACTTTGATCCTTTCTTCTTCGACTACTCTTAGATCTCCCACGTCTCTTCTCAACGAACATGGCTGAATCTCTAGAAGATGATGATGGATATCCTCTATTTCTCACCCTTCTCACCTTCTCGTTAAGAATGTCACTCACCACATCCTGTGAAGTCGTCAAATCTGTCATAGTACCTGTAATAGTTTGTTCCACCGTACCATAACTATCAGGTAAACTAGATAGAAGTAACAATGACTGCCAACTCTCTGAAAACTTCAAACCTGCAGCTTCCATCTGGTTGTAAACCATACAGTAATTGTTCACATGCTCTGCTACTGAACCCTCTTCCTTCAACTTCATATTAACCAATTTCTTCAAATAAAGAATTTGATTAGATGCCGACGGTTTCTCATACATATCCGTGAGAATCTCCATAGCCTCCTTTGTTGTCTTTGCCTTCGAGATATGAAATAACGCCTTCCTATTCAGCCCCAACTGAATCTGCCCCAGTGCCTTCTGATCCAAATGATTCCATTGTGCCAAGACCTTCGCATCCTTGCCTGCACCTACCGGCTTCTCATCAAACAACGGACCATCAAGATCTTTCTGACAAAGATACGCTATCATCTGAATCTTCCACATTGCGAAGTCACTCCCATCGAATCTCTCGATCTTCATCTTGTTATCGGCCATCTCGAACCAACTTCTCTGATACCACTTGTCTGAGAAATCTACTCCCAACTCATAGTGCTAATAGTGGAAGTGCACCACAAGCAATAGAAACTCACAAGAAATAGATAAACTAAGAGCAAGCCACCATAATATATGGATCTCACAAGAACACAGCCAATATGCAGAGATAACCAATACTTCTTATTTCCAAAGAAATACCAAGATTATAAAAAAAATTACAACTCTCAATCTCTCTCTCTCACTTTTGAAACACTTGGCACAATCACCTCTTGAAGTTGAATAATGATCTCTCGATCTAACCCTAAATTGGATTGGATAACTAAACCCTAGAGTTTACGGCCATATATATAGCCCCAAGTAAATCCTAAAAGATATACACAATTCTAGCAAATTGGGATTTTATCTCGCAGGCCCAAAAGAACAATCAGCGTCGGTGTCGGTCGACCGCATCGTGCTGATCCAGACTCGAGGGCTGACCGGTCGACCGCATCTCCCAGACCGGTCGACCGTCCCCTCCTCTGTTGGATGCTTGCACTCGAAGAACTCCCAGTTGACTGGGTCGGTCGACCGCACCCCTAGCCTATCGATCACAACCCTCCAGACTTGTCTTCTTCTACTTGTTGCTTGTTTTCTCTTGCTTCTTTGTCTCCTCCTCTTCTTCTCCAACTTCAAGTACCTCGTGCCTACGTGTATTTGAGGCCACAATTCCTAACAGTACATTTTGTTGTTTTTGTTTTATCCTGAGCACCAATGCATCTTATACACTGCAAATTTGTTCTCAACGCCCAAAACAGTAACCCTTCCTAACTTCCCCTCCTCCTAAAAAACCCCTAGATCTAGAAATTGCTTGGAGGGGGTGGCGGCCGGGATCGCGCCGCCCCCTCCCCGGCCATCGTTCCGCGCACTGAACCCCCCCTCGCCCTTCACCCACTCTCGCTCTCTCTCCTCTCTCCCGTTTCTCTCTCTCCATCCGCTTGCCCGCCCGAAATCCCCTCAACCCGTCTCCATCATCCTACTCCGGCGACCATCCAACTCAGCGGTCACCACCTCCGGCGCCCCCCCTTATCAACCACAACCCACAGCGCCTTTCCCCCCTCCCCTCTTCCTTGACTTCTGATGCCGGATCTGTGACGCCAGCGCCCTTCCGTGCCCCTTGGCCTGGCCAGCGTGCAGACAACCTCCGCCGGAACGCGAAGCTCTGGCGCCGTCGATCTAGATCCGGTGGTGGGGGTTTGGGGGTGACTTGTATGCGATCATTATGTATGCGATCCGGGGGCGACTTATTTGGGGTTGGGGTGACTTGTTGGGGTTTGGGTTAGGTCAGAATTGGGTGGCTTTTCTAGATGTTTGCCCGAATGTTATGTGCGCTTGCCACCATGTCCACACTCTCGGTCTTGCGAGGGTTGGTAGTGCGTGTGAAGATGCCGGGAGTTTGGTTGTCTTACACGAATGTGGAGTTTGGGCCCAAAGATGGGGTCCCTCCGTGATGTGCGCTCTCTTGGCTCAGTTTTCGGGGTGTTTGTCTCAACTTGCGCAGAGCGACTATGTCGCGCCAGAGTATCCTCCCGCACCTATTGGCGCGAACACTATGGATCTGGGGTTCAAGTGTGTGAGGTTGGTGGTATGGTTTGGGGTCCGTGGGGCTAGGCCGGTAGTTTGTTGGTGTTGGGGGTGATGGGGTGTGGGATTTGGGTATGGTTGGTCTGGAGTGTCCTATGATGTCGCCAGTGAAGTTTTCACAGCGCCTACTAGCACGCTATTGAGCTTTCTCCAGCTTAGGCCACTGGCTCATGACAGCGTCGTCTCTTCCCTCGAGTTGGGAGTATGAGTCGAGTTAAGTCTGTGTGGTGAGAAATTACCGGAGAGAGCTTCAGCATGAGAGAGGTGAATGTATCCTCTCCACGGCTCTCTTTTGGAGCGTGGTGTTTGGTGGGGTGAGCGAGATAGTTGTGCGGTGAGAAATTGCCTGAGAAAGTGCTATCGTGTGAGATGTGAAGGTATCCTCTTCACGGCTATCTCTTTGGTAGCGGCTGTGGGAGCTACTGGCACGTTTGTAGGTTGAGTGGTGGAGATGGTGGGAGGGTGCGATCGGCCGTGGGGTCAGTTTTCGTTCTGCGAGGCTTGGGCCCATAGATGGGGTCCCCCTAGCGAGGTGAATGTAGGGACCGACGAGCGATAAAATTCAGCCTGACTTGTCTCAGGTAGGTGTGCATGTGCCGTGGAGGCACTGTACAAAGCTAAACTGACGTACTTACAATTTTGTTGGACTGAGCGCATTTGTCGGTCCACCCTCTAGGGTTGTTTCGTTAAGCTCTTTTTAATGAAACAGGGTAGCCAGATTCCACCTTTTTCAAAAAATAAATAAATAAATAAATAAAATTGTTCTCAACGTCTTGTATTTTATATAGTATCGGAACCACAGGATTTGTGCCAATTGTGCTAGATTAAGAGTTTTCACTTTCTTTAGCCACATTTGAATTACTCACATTTCCACCTTATTGGTGATTCAGCATATCGTACTTCTTTGCAAACAGTATATCAAGAAGTTATTTTTTCCTGTTGTCACTCTATATTTCTTATTTAGCTCTTGGTTACAAAAATAGTCAAATTAACTTATTTACACAGTAATATTGTTTATACTTTACAGAGATACTAGGTTTGCCCGTTGACACGTACCTACAGCACGTCTTCGGAACGGTGCACCTGGCTTGATTATATATATTGTTAATCACCCTGGGGAGATGAATAGGGTGATCGTGCCGAATTAAAAACAATAAAATAAAGTAAATGTAAGAGTGATAATAAAAGCAAACACAAATGACGCAGCGATATAATGTGGTTCGACCCCCAGGTCTACGTCCACACCACCTACTTGTAGCAATTCTTCGCCACAAGCGTTCCACTATACTCAAAACCCTTGTACAGTGATTCTCGGATTCAGGCCGAGAGACCCATTACATCCACAGAACTTCTAATCCAAGTCCCGTCAATCTCACCGAAGTGGAAAAGAAATGAAAAGAAAACTCAATATCGTTAATGATCTTGAGTGAAGAATACAACCAAATAAATGCTCACATTCGGATTGATTAAATGAGGGATTAGTTCAGAAATTTTCTCAGAAGTAATTAGGTGGGGAATACACAGTGGATTCGTCAATATTAATAAACGGGAAAGTGTATCAATCAAAAATGAAAATGATACTTTTCAAGAATATACACAGCGCAAAGTGCGGTCGACTGTTATTTTGGTGTAGTCGACCGTTCAGCTCTCTGACGTAAAGTAGAGAGGTGAAAGGTCGATCGCTTCTCAAGCAACTCAAGGTTGCAGTCGACTGCAGTGCGGTCGACCGGTATCGCGCTGTATATTCTGAATCCACCCTATTTTCTTACCATAAACTAATCCATCTTTAATCAATCTTATACATTTAAAAACTCACGAAAATAGAAAGAAAATTCAGGTCTTTGATATCTTCCTCTTTTTCTTGCAGACCAATTCATCATGAACTCTTTTTGAATATCTTTCTCTTTTGCTTGTATATGCAATCTTCCTTTATTACTTTCCTTGTTTGTATATTTGTGAATCTCTCTTGGATCTCTTTTTGATGTTATTTGATCCTGAAAATCTGACACACTAAATTCAAACTTATTAGTATGAGTGAGCACGTTTTGTGCACACCAAACTAAGAGTCAACATATAATAGTTTTAGAGGTCCAGCAAATTAATTGAAGTAGGAAACATATTATATGAGAAAGCACCATATCTACCTTTAAGATCAACCATCGTCTTCTTGATCATTAGCTTGAACTTACCTGGAATGCATATAGTTTGTTAGAAACACTGCATAAAGTTTTTTAAACTTCAACATCACTTTTAGATGCTTGTAATAGTAATACAAGGACATGATCATATAAGTTTTATAGAGCTTACTCTAATCCCATAACCACTATGAGCATGTCTAAATACAATTGTAACCCAAGTGCAGGTGTGAAGGTATCTACAATACCAATAATCTAAACATTTGTTTATCTGAGACTCAGTTTGCAATTGAAATATTTCTTATTATTATTTCAACCAAAATGTAATATATGAAGTTCTCAAAACTCTAATCCAAGCTAATCATTTCTTTTATCTCCATTTTGTCTCCCCATTGCACCTTTATACAAAAAAATCAAAATGGATCAATAACAAATTCACTTTAGCTGTCTTTCTTGAGCGGAGAGTTTGCACCCTTCACTAGTATCTCAATCTTATATATCCAAACATACACTAAAAATTCTTATATATTATGTTATTCATGGTTTCTAATATGCTAAATTTGAAAGGAAAAAAAAAACCATGAACTATGGCCTTTACGCAGAAACCTCCCCCTGATCTTTTTTTTATGCAGAAAACCCCTGAAGTGTGGTTGTTGCAAAAAAAAACCCTGAAGTATTTCAAAAAACCACATCTAACTTTCTACTTGTATCAAATAACCCCATTCATCTTTGCCAGTTGTTTAAAAAAACATCATACATCTTTCTCATTATTATCAAAAACCTCCCTCAACTTTAGCAGAAGCCTCACACTGGCAGGGTGGGTTTTTTTGCAACAATACTGCAGGGGGATTTCTGCATAAAAAAAGATCGGGGCGGTTCTACATAAAGACCATAGTTCAAGATTTTTTTTCTTTTCAAATTTAGCCTTTCTAATAACCAGTGAAGGGAACACTTCATGATAGTATATTCTCTTGTAGTAAAGAAATTAATGTTGCATATTTGCCAAGTTATTTTAGGTTGCTGATCAGCTTACTTATCCTGCTATGGTTTGGAAGCCCAAATTGAGGCCACCAAATAATCCATCTCCCACTTGTGTACATCTTAAATCAAAACCAATAAAAAAACTCATCAAATAAATTACCAAATTAAAAAAATTTAAACCCAAAAATAAAACAATCATACATCTCTGAACTTAGATCCCATGCACACACAAAATTCGAGTCAGCAAAAAACTGAGTAATCCCCTGCACACACAAAATTAAAAATTAGAATGGGAATTCGGTTAATGAAATGAAATTAGAGTCGCCACATCGCATGTAGAGGCTCTCGATTTGGTGGAGGAGAGTCGCCGATACGGAGTCACTTAATATTCACGCTCGATTTGGTGAAGGGGAGTCGCCGATACGAAATCAGCAGCGAATCAGATTCAGCGACAACCTCTTGATTGAGGTTCAACATTAGATTTGGATTTGGATTTGCTTTGAGATTCGCACTTGAGAGGATGATGGAGGCTTCGCCAATGGAATGGAAGCGAAGGTTTAAGAAAATGGTTTTAGGGATTTGAAGTTAGCGGTTTAAAAACCCTAGGGAAGAGACAGAGAGAGAGAAATTGGAGTTCTCTGGTTCGGAGAATAAAGGGAGCAAACTGATCTGAATAGGGGAGAGAAAGAGATAAACAATTAAATAAATAAAGGAGTTGTTTTGGGAGGGATTTGAATTTGAGTTTGGGGAAAAATTTTTGAAAAAAAACTTTTGGGGAAAAATGTCTTCTGGGAGCTTAGATCTAGACCATTGATTTCCTTACTATTGAAGGTGAACCACTTGATAGCTTTTCTTTGTGTTTTATTATATAGATAATATTGTAACCCTTACTATATAGTGCTTCAGAGACTGTTATTTGAAAACTAGCTTAAAATTGTTGGACTTTTTATTTCTGCTTTGGGTGTTAACACGACACCACCATCAGTTTTGCTTATTATGTAAGTAGAAAGATAGTCTTGGATAGATGAATAGCTTTTCTTATCTCTGTATATGTAATTCTAGAAATCAGGACTTCTTTTTGCCATTTCCATGGTTTAGTTTCCTTGGAGTTATTAAACTATTAAGTAGTGCAAGTTGAACTGTCAGACTTGAATACAGCATTGAAAATGTTGGTTCTGGTTTTTTTAATTTTATGTATAGAATCTTAACCTATATGTATCAGAAGATAAGTGTGTAGTGTCTACTGGCTCCAACTTGCAATTAACTTTTTGGTCAATGATTTCATTACACAAGAATGCTTATGTCATCCTTATATTTATATTATAGGTATTCGGTGAGAACAGTGTTACCCGATTCTCCCATCCCCTCCGAACCATGATCCGGATCTTGTGATCCGAAATATAGTGGGTTTTCGATCCGAATCTCTTAAACTAGCAATCCGCATACAAATGAACACTTTTATGCATTAATTTATTAACTTCGCTTCAAACTCTCCTCAATTCGTCTTTTAGAGTTTAATCTGATTACTACTATTATATTTTTGCAATGCATGTAACTAATGTATTTATAGTCTATTTTTCTATCTTTGCCTTTATTTCTATACACACATACATAAGTATATATATTACTCGAATGAGTCCCCAACTCATCCTACGCCCTCCGTACCGCATACCACAGAGGATAGATACTGCTATCCCATTCTCGTACCCCGAGCAAAAACGTACTGAGAACCTGAGAACACCTGTGAACCTGGTAACACTGGGTGAGAATGCATGATGACAATGCTGCCAGCCATGGTTTGGGAATCCTTGTGGTTCCATTTTCTTAGGTTTATACCTGCCAAGTTAATTTGATTTAACCGTTTGAAAGATTCGTATCTGAAATATTGTCTTGTTTGCATTTGAACATTTGTATTGTTCTCTAGTCAAATTTGCTTTATACCGCTTGAACAGTAAGGTGTCCCTCTACCTGTGTAGTGTCTTTGATATTTCTCTGTTGCTGAGAGCTGATCTCACTGTTAAGCTTCAACTGAGTCTTAGTAGGTTCTAGTGGAATCTTAGGATATAATTTGGTGGATGTCTGTCTCTTACAATATTCATGGTGACTTTCTAAGGAGTCCAACAAATGCCATTTTGATGGCAATGCTTGAAATGATGACGATAACATCATAAAACCATTATCATGTCTTGTATTATGTATTTGAGAAAGTTTTGGAAAAATAAATTTGAGTTTGTTCAATTTTCTTGTGATTACTTTGCAGACAATGGCAGGAATGGCACCAGAGGGATCTCAATTTGATGCTTGTCAGTATGATTCTAAAATGAATGACTTGTAATTCATCTCCCTTTTCTGTTTTTTTTAAACTTCAAAAGACCCTCTTTTCTTTTAATTTCCAGTAGTATAACTTATGCTGTCTTTTCTTATATAATTGATTATAGGCTTGCAGCAGATGGACAAGATTTTTTTACGTCTTACGATGAGGTTTATGATAGCTTTGATGCTATGGGCCTTCAAGAAAATCTGTTGAGAGGAATTTATGCATATGGTATGGCCACTAAGCATAGTTCTCTTAACTGGATAGTATTTTAGAATGTTGATGATCCCATAGTCTTCTTCTTTTTATTGTGGATAAACAATAAACCTTTCTTTGTGTGTGTAGGTTTTGAAACCATCTGCTATTCAGCAAAGAGGGATTGTCCCATTCTGCAAGGGACTAGATGTTATCCAACAGGCTCAATCAGGGACTGGTAAAACTGCAACGTTTTGCTCAGGAATTTTGCAACAGCTGGATTATAGCTTGGTTGAATGTCAGGCCTTGGTTCTTGCACCAACTCGAGAACTTGCCCGACAAATCGAGAAAGTCATGAGAGCACTTGGAGATTATCTTGGTGTGAAAGTTCATGCCTGTGTAGGCGGAACTAGTGTCCGTGAGGACCAACGGATTCTTTCAAGTGGTGTTCATGTGGTTGTCGGTACTCCAGGTCGTGTGTTTGACATGCTCAGGAGGCAATCTCTTCGCGCCGACTATATCAAGATGTTTGTCTTGGATGAGGCTGATGAAATGTTTTCACGTGGTTTCAAAGACCAGGTTCTGTCTTTGCATGTCCTATTTAATTTGCTTGGTGGCCTTTGTGTTTATGTTACATGCATACAATAATGATGTGTAATGTTCACACATTCACTGTATGTTTTTAAAATGAATGGTCATTTAGTAGATCATAAGATTCACTTTGCAGCTCAATAGATCATAAAATGTAGCGAACAGGTGACAGGTCCTTACTCATGTAAATAGACATTCCCCATTATTCAAAGCTGACATTTGTTTTGCACATGTTCCAAGTCAAAATTGATAACATTTACTGATAGGCTGATAGCCAAGGCAGGATATTTATTTGCAGAGTTATCATCTTCTGAAGATTATTCACTACCATTTCCAAAAATTAAGTCAAATCTTGCATAACCTTCAAATTAAGGGTATTCCAGTACCGTCCTTTATTTATTTCTTTAATATTTTTTAATTATGTAAAGGTTTTCCTTGTAGATTCTTTCGGATGTTTGTTGTTCGTGTGAAATCAGTTTTTGCTGAGTTTCTTTGTATTACTCGTACAATAATCTTTAGTTTGTTGACATAGCAAAGAGCGCAGAAGACAATGGTGCATATGAACTTGTTTCACTGTCTTCTCCTTTTCACAGCCGCCCATTTTCTTTAAAACTTTGGGGGTTCATATGACTTGTGATTATTTTTGCATGTACGAGGTCAGGACAAAGAGTTGGAACTGACTTAAGCAAAGAGGGTATGAGATGCAATTACCTGTGCATGTATTATAAACCTTTCAGTTGTACAAGGTCACGAATCAGTTTTGTTCACCAAAGAATTTTATTCAACGTATGAGAACAATATTTGAAAAGGTGATAGATGAGTTGTGAGTGCGAGGTATCATCTGTTGTTGTTCATCTAATCGAAATTAAGATTTGAATGTTTTTGAATTTGTCTGTGATACTGATATCTATGTTGCTGATATCAATGACATGCATTATTTGTGCTGTAAGAAATAATTATCCATTATTTTTGGTCATGTTGTTGATAGCTCCCATGCCCCATCCACACACAACCACAGAAGTTGAAAATGATTACTTTCAGTGTCGACACTCATATATAAATTCTCTTGGATTGACAAGTGTGAAGCAAGTTTCCAGGAGTTAATGGAGAAGTTGACAACGACACACGTGGTGGTACTACCACAAGCAGACAAGGATTACGACATATACAATGATGCTTCACTTAGAGGATTGGGTTGTGTGCTGATGCAAGATGGAAGAGTAATAGCTTATTGGTCCAGACAGCTACGACCGCATGAGAAGAATTACCCAACTCGCGATGTAGAATTGATAGCGATTATTTTTGCTCTGAAGTTATGGAGACACTATGTTTATGGGGAGAAGGTTAGCATGTACACCTATCACAAGAGTTTGAAATATATTTATCAGCAGAAGAATCTGAACGTCAGAGATGGTGGTTGGAGGTACTGGAGGACATTCGCCCTGAAATCAAGTATCACCCGGGGAAGGCGAATGTGGTGGCCGATGCGCTTAGTCTGAAGAGCACTTTGTTCAAATTGATTACGACATAGAAGGAACTAGCAGAAGACTTAGATCGAGTTGAGATCGAAGTGGTAGTGCAGGGGTTGGGGCAACATTGACACAGTTGAGACTTCAGTCTACGTTGAGAGAGCAGATTATCGAAGGTCATAAGTCTGATTCAGAGAACAAAAGATGAAGGAGCGGGTTCTTGCAGGCAGCAGATAATTAGAATTTTGAGTGAGGAATGGAGTACTTTGCTTTAGGGAAAGGTTGTGTGCCTGAAAGGACGGACTTAACGGAGAGCATTTTGCAGAAAGTGCACACCACCTTGCTATCGATAGATCCTGGAAATACCAAGATGTACAAGGACATCAAGCAACATTTTTGGTGGTCAGGCATCAAAAGGGATGTAGCAGATTTTGTAGCGAAGTGCATCACTTGTCAACAAATTAAGGCAGAGAATCAGAGGCTGGAGGTCTACTGTAGTTGTTGCCTATTTCAGAATGGAAGTGAGAGAATATCATTATAGATTTCATCACTTGTTTAATGACTTCACTGGAAAAATTGACAGAATTATACATCGAATGGATAGTGAGACTGCACAGAGTACCCGTATTGATCGTTTCAGATAAGGATGCACGATTTAACTTCGTGTTTTTAAAAAAAGTCTACAGGCAATTATGGAAATTAGGACCGACTTTAGTAGCACTTTCCACCTTCAAACGAATGGGCAAACTGAGAGGGTGAATTGAGTACTAGAAGATATGTTGAGATCTTATGTCATGGATTTTGGAGGAAGCTGGAAAAGGTACTTAGTGCTGGTAGAGTTCGCCTAAAACAATAGCTACTAGACTAATATTGGCATGACACCAGATGAAGCATTGTATGGGAGAAAATGTCGGACACTTGTTTGTTGGAATGAGGTAGGGGAAAGACCGATGTACGGACCAGAGATTGTGCAGCAGACTTCAGAAAAGATCGAATCAATCAAAAAAAGACTGGTCGAAGCCTAGAGTAGGCGGAAGAGCTATGCAGATGTTTGGAGAAGTAGATTTCATATTTCTCAAGTATCTCCGACAAAGGGGGTGATCAGGTTTGGAAGGGGAGACAAACTGGCTCCAAGATATGTAGGACCGTACAAGATACTGAATATGATTGGAAAGACAACATATAGACTGGAATTACCAGAGGAGTTGATACATAACATGTTTCATGTATCTATGCTGAGGAAGTACGTACCAGATCAAAATACTTGAGGGGCTACAACTGAACTTGAGCTAATAGGAACTGCCAGTAGAGATTGTGGATTGACAGGAATAGTTGCTAAGGAACAAAGTTATACCAATGGTCAAGGTGTTGTGGAAGAATCATCTTGTTGAATAAGCTATTTGAGAGTCTGAAGATCGAATGAAGAGCGACTTTCCCGAATTATTTGTGTAAAATTTGTATTTTTTGTATTTCTCATTTCTAAGTGTAGTTATGCGGACATAACTATTCTAAGGAGGGAGTAATGTAACACCAGATAAAAATAATGAAATATTATTATTTTTGTCTACAAGCAAGTACGTGCAACACGTGTGTTTGCACGTGTTGGTGACACTTTCTTATTTCTATCTATTTCTTGTATATTAGTATTTTTATTTTATTTTATGGGTATTGATTGAATTTTGGTGGGCTAATACTAATTAAAAGAGTATTTTTAATAAAAATATTTTTTTATAAGCCACAATCAGAGTAAGCCCAATCCAACCAAATCCAAACCCGTGGAGTAGGGTTGGCCGGCCAAGCTAGGATTGGTTTGGGGAGGGTTTTGATTGGATTGATTTGATTTTGATAAGAGCTAAATATTCTAAATATGATTAATTATAACAAAATCTTTGATTTTAGGGATTGAAATGAAAATTCCCTCACACCCTAACCCTAAATCTAGCCGGCCAATATATAGAGAGAAAGACATTTTCTTTTGGTGGATTTTATTTTGGAGGCTACTAGGGTCTTGGAGGAGAAGGTCTTTTCTTTGGAGATTTTTTCTGATTTATTATTCAGACATCAAGAGATGTGGGTGTTCTCTACTCTCCTAATTTTTGTATTATAATTAGTATTATGAATCTAGCATGATATAATTTTGTAAACAATGAGTAATAGTATGCATGTTAAATTTCTATTAGATCTTGTATGGATAGATGCATGTTTTATTTATTGTACTATTTTAATCATCTTATATTATGTTATGAATGATTAAAAATGTAGAAATTTTGTAATAATTATATCATGAAGTTATATCTATGTTTAATGCAAGAAAGATTGAATTTTTATTCATCATAATCTAATTTTATAGAGTTAATATGCTGATTTTAATTTAAGGTTTGGATATGGTTTAAAGTAGGTTTTAATTCACGTTTAATTAGGGTTTTTAATTAGATTTTAATTGGAGTTTAGATAGGATTTTAACCGGGTTTTATAAACCTTAATTTTTATCGGGTCTATCTTGGATTGGTGCGGGTCGGATCCAGTGCAGATTGGGTTGGGTTCGCATGGGGTCGGGTCCAGAGGCCAGGACTCGGGTCGGGTTTGATTTAGGATCAACTCTGGGTTTAATTTAGGCTTGGGTTTGCCCTTACTGGTAGGTTTCGGGTCTGACTCTTTATATTCGGGCCAAGATTGTATTATTTCGGGTCCGATTTTGATGGATTTCGGGTCTCTGATTTTGATGGATTTCGGGTCTCTGATTTTGAGGTTGGGTTTGAGTCAATATGAGTTTGAGTTTAGTTGAGACTTGAGTTCGGATTGGTTGAGAGTAGGGTTGAATTGAGCATGTTTTAGTTTTAATTCAACGTAAATCAAGATATATCTAGCATGATGACCACATGCGCATTACGGCCTTCAGGGCTAAGGCTGCGGATCTCTCGAGGTTCCAACACAAAATAGTGAGACATCTTACTCAAATCAATAACCTGAGGAAATGGGAAGCGATAGAGTCGAAACGACGCTGTGAAGAGCTATAAAAGGAACTGGTTGAGCTGCGTACAGAGCTTAGAGAAGCGCAGTAAACCCGTCGTATTTGATTATCTCTATGGTTTTAGTTTGAGTGTTATGCTGAGGTCTAGAACTTATCTAAACTCGAATAAATTATTTTTATTTTATTATGTATCATTTGTAACGCCCTGGGCCCGCTCAGCTACGTACATGTCTGAAAGCGTCTACACGCCCTACAGACTCTAACCACGGCCACATCACAAGGTACAACCGCACTAAAAGTGCTATAGCTTAGTAGGTGCTCTTGGATCCTTGACAATCTAATAGATAATAATTCATAACCCACTTCCCAACCAATATAAGACTATATATCCAGGGGTATTATAATTTCCCGTCCTTTGGACTTAGCGTCCTCGTTAAGCTTGGGACTCACATCCAATTCAGGACCTTCCTTCTAGTTGTCATCGTACTACGCTAGCCTTACTGCTAGTGTACTTTCGATGGCCTTGTTAGTGTGTACATCCACTGTGGCACCACCATCGGTGTTGAAAGTCGGCTCTGATACCATTTGTAACGTCCCGGGCCCGCTCAGCTGTGTACACGTCTAAACTTGTCTACACGCCATACAGAACCTAACCACGACCCCACCACAAGGCACAACCTCACCAAAACTTCTATAGCTTAGTAGGTGCTTTGGAATATTATTTTCGGGCACTAGAACGAAACCCATTCTTACCACATATGCTTTGAATAATATGGTCGTGATGTGTCATTACATGCGACTATCTCCACTATAGAAAGATCGAAAAAAGATCAAATTGGTTAGTCAATACTAGAGAAAAGTAGGCTTTCTATATATGCATCGTCCAAAGCAATGATTTCTATCAGTTGGAGTAAGGAAAGAGACTTCATGATAACCATAAGAAAAGAAAAAAATAGGTACGGTCTACATACTATACTCTATGGATAAAAAATTGAATTGACAGAAAGTCTCACCAAATCTGTTATAGCTTAGTAGGTGCTCTTGGATCATCGACAATCTAATATATAATTGTTAGGTTTTGTGAAAAATTAACAATTGTTAGATATTCATTCAATTAGTACGTGTAACACACATGTTACCCATAGAATAATATTACACATAATATTATTCATATAGTGAGAATATACCTATATATCCAACAATCTCTTCCTATATTCTCAATATATAAACGTACTGGATTATCTCATTAGTTCAACATGAAGCTGACTGGCTGATAGCAGTCTTAAAATAGAAGAAATGCATCACTTCAATGTACGGTTCATAAGGACTAAATCAATTATAAATCCGAATAGTTCAAATAGACTAAACCAAAATAATTAAATAGTTCCCAAACCATATCACAACAGAATAGTTCGCAATGACTAAACCAACTAGAATAATCTGTCATAGTTTCAAAATCAAACAAAGCAAATAAACTTCAAGAACAAAATATGAGTTTTAAGCTCAATGAACACAAGAGTCTTAAACTTAACAGAAGTTTTGCCAAGAAAGTGACTAATTTATTTTCAAAAGAAATAAACTGAAACTCTATCCTTGCACACTGCTTTATGTTTACTCCTCCATTTTGAGCAAATCATTATTTTTGAAATCTATGTTGACAGATTCAATTTCTCCATTTTTGCTAGCTTATTGAAAACAAGAATATCAAGAGACACATCTCTAAGAATTCCAACGAATTTCACAAAGTATCTAGTTCCACAAAAGAACTTAGTACAATTCATAATTAGCTTAGCAAAAATGTAACGCAAGCATCACAATCAAGTTTCTTTAATTAAATAAAGAACAAGAACTATTATAGTTTCTACACAGGAACTATACTATGTTTCATGTTGGAATAATAGAACAGTCAAATCAATTATGGTTAATTCTGAATCATCAAAATTGGAATGAAACAAGAATCCATAAAAGAGATATATCATCAAAATTGGAATGATATAACAACATTCTAAATATCGAAAACACATCGACAAGTTTTCATGTTTCGTATTGGAATAATATGATTATTCTAAGTAAATTTCCTAGATATATAATACCATCAAAATTGGAATGACATTATATATTTGTGGAATTTATGTGGAATCTCAAAATTATCTAAAACATGTCAACTGCCTAAAATTGATGCTTAAGTTTGAACTTCTCTATGGCTCCAATTGGATTCTAAATTTCAAAACAATTAGGATGTTAAAGCTTTGGCTCAATTGCTTTTAACTCTATTTTCCCCACAGTTTTGATAATTGGATCACTTTCAAGTTTCTCAGCAAGAGCATTAGCCATATTTTATTTCAATTGCACTTTATTTATGAGAAAGTTCAACTAGGGTTCTTTTAGCCATAATATACTCCTCTTACTATTATAGAGTGAGTTATGAGCTACAGTGCATTAAAGCTTGATAGTCGCATAACAAAATTAGAGAGTTACTTAAACTTCTTAATGGATAACTAGCAACAATTTCTTCAATCCACTTAGCCTTTTTTCCTGCAGAGGATAACACAGAGGTCTAATTTCATGGATGATAGCACAGTGCCTGTTTGCCTTTTAATTTCCATAACATTTTTGTTTCTTCAAGTGTAAACACATATCTACTAGTTATCGACTTTTACTAAATTCTAAGCATCATAATGCATCAGATCAGCCATTCATTCGAAGAATGACTAGAGTAGTACAAAGCAAACTCTTGAATACTACTCAGGTATCTCATTAGCATCTTAAGGGCACTCAAATATATATGGGATTATTAGTGAATCTGCAGATCATACCTACCTCAAAGGCTATGTTTATTCTAGTGCAGATTTTTGTATACATGAGACTTTAAATTCCTTTAGAATGAGCTTTCTGTCTCAAAGTTGGACCATCAATAGGTATCAACCTTTTATTATAATCATAAGGTGTTTCAAAACACACTTTCAGTCACTATATCCCTACTTTTGAAACACATTTTGATTTGATGAGTTTGACTAAGAGTTATCCATTGCCAACTGAAACTCACCCTTATACCTATGGTGTCCACAGTTACTAGGTTTTCCATGTTGAATTCTTTGGATAACACAATTTTAACTTCATTTGTAATAGAGAGTTCACTTCTAAGAAGATGCATATCAACAGAACAAGTAAATAATAGCTACTATATTTGACACACCACAAAGTTGAAGGCACTGATCTGCATTACTTGATTCATATACTAGGCTCTTTCAGAAATTTGTCAAATTATTTATTTGTCGGCTATACATGTTTTAAGAACATACAATGATTTTACTAAATTGTAAATTTTGTTCACTAAACATATTAGTTCAAAACTACTGAACAATCAAAATTAAGTTTCTTCTATAAAACCCCACTTACTTACTATAGTTTTAGCCCATTTCAGCAGATCAACTAAATTAAAGTATTATTGTATAACACAAAATCATCTCATTGTCTACTAAAGACTCTTCTTAGCTCATTTGTCATTCAGGATTTTAAGTGTTAGGATCTGCTATTACTGGGCCCATTGGAAAAGAATGTTCTGACCTGTGGCCAAGGATTGCTAGTGCTGCCAATGCCATTGTTTAACTGTTGCTGATGTTTCATGAATTTTGGCCTTGTGTTCTTAATTTTGTGATCTCTAGACTTTTGCAGTTTGTGTTTTTAATTTTGTGATCTTTTGACTTTTTCTTAATAGATATAGTTGTCTGGGTTGGAGTTTAAATTTTAGTGTTTATCGGTAATGATAATATGCTATCTTTATAATTTATTGAGCATGTGACATTGGAGCCAAATGTGTGGTACTCTGCATGAAATTCATTGAGACTACTTCAGATGAATCCCAGGTTTTGGATAGTTTCGTGAATGCATCCTTTGAAATTCTTGTTTTGATTGTAAATCTTGTTGCTTCCAAATTTGATTGTTTGTGAGTCTTAAGAAAAATTAGCAAAACAGTATCAATCCTAAAATTAGCTGCAAAATAGTATCAATCTAACAAAAATGAGAAGTCGAAACTCATCTTTGAATAGCTAAAACGTGTTTATTATGTGTGTTGAATATATGTTTATTATGGTGGTTTATACACCTAAATAGACTTCAGGTGGTTTATACAGCCAATGACTTATGTGCTAAATTATATTTGAAAGATAACTTAAAAAATAAATCAACATTGCACAATACGACAATCCTCATAAATATGGGCAGCACCGAACATAAAGAAAAAAACATTATTTAGTTATTTTAAATTTAAAGGTACTTATCAAGCGATGTTTAGAACAACAAATTTTAAAGGGAAGGATGATTAGAACAACCAAAAAACTATTGGCAGCACCGAACAAAAAAACTTATCAAGCGATGTTCAAAACTATTGGCAGCACCGAACAAAAAACATTCAGTCTCACTATAATATGGAAGGATGTTTAGAACAACAAATATTAGCATCAACCCTCATGAATACAATCCTAAAATCAACTCTCGTGAGTATCAATCTAATAGATACAATCCTAAAAAAATTAAAATCTGCAACCCTAAACAGATACAATCCTAAGCAAAATTGATTGAAAACAGTATCAATTTCGAATAACACTTACAAACAATCAATCCTAAAATTAGATGCATAAATTTGATGGAAAATAGTATCAATTTCGAGTACCAAGTGCTTGTACCCAAATTATGATGGAGTACCATTTTTGACATTAAATACAAAGGAAAGAAAGAAGTAGAATAAACTTGCTAATTCTCATCTGTTCCAAACTTGACCCTTTTTTTGGTGATCTTAACCAGAACAAAAGGTGAAGTTGGAGGTAAATGAACCTACAGTCCAGAAGTATAAATTCCAACTTTGGTCTACTTTGCTCAGGTAATAGGTAACAAACAAATGATTGACCCCGAGATTGCATTGGGTACTTGACATGTCGAAATAAGCATGCATATTAACAAAAAATGGTAGAAGGAAATGTACAAAATACCTGATCAGCGGACGAAAATTGAATTGGGAGGTTGTTACCAACAATCTATCGAAGTCCTGCTTAAGAGGAATAAAGAAGTAGGAATTAGAGAAAAGATACTCAACTGTAGAATATAAACTCGAGAAAATGCAATATGAAAGAAAAATAACATTTCAAGTTTTCACAAAGTAAATGGTCAATCTTTTTATATGTATTACTTTTGCTTTAACAAAAAATGGTAGAACGTAATGTACAAATTACCTGATCAGAGGACGAAAATTAGATTAGGAGGTTTTTACCAGCAATCCATCTAGTCCTGCTTAAGAGGGGATAAAGAAGCAGGAATTAGAGAAAATATACTCAACTATAGAATATAAACTCGAGAAAATGCAATATGAAAGAAAAATAACATTTCAAGTTTTCACAAAGTAAATGGTCAATCTTTTCATATGTAATACTTTTGCTTAAGAATATAACCAAGAAACCTTCGAACTAATGTCAGTTTCTGTAAGTTTGACACACCCAAATTTGAAACTATATTCATTCTATTAGTAAAAGTTGAGAAGCAAAAGCTAAAATGCAAACAACTGTAGTCATTACCTTCAAAAAATTATATCTATCTATAGCAGCGCTAAAAACGCCGCTAAAGCCCATGTGGTTTGTCGTATAATAGTCTTTTTCATCGCTGTAGGCATCTTCTACCTCATTTACCGTCCACACCGCCCTGACTTCACTGTCTCCTCCCTACACCTCTCCCAACTCAACCTCACTTCCAACTCCCTCACCTCCCACCTCAACCTCTCAGTCACTGCTCGCAACCCCAACAAGAAGGATCTCCTTAACGTTCTTTTTATATTGTTCGTCAGGGTCACGTTCTTGACGTCGATCGTCATGAACATTCCCTTGAGGGATCTGACGATGGGCATGAAGCTCAGGGACAATGGTTTAATTTAACTCCACTTCCTCAAGCCTCTGATTGATATTGGCAAGAGTTGCTTGGATGGCAGCTAGGGTAGCGGAGATATCAGGGTTGTCCATTTCAGGTCTGGGGAGTCTAGGGTTCCTAATTGGGTGATTGGGAAGGGATAGGAAAGGCTCTTCAGGATCTGTGATGGTGCTGTGAAGACGCATTCACCAAAAGTGGAAACTAGGGGTCGTGTGTCCTAATTTTTTATTTATTTATTTATTTATTTATTTATTTATTTATTTATTTATTTTTTAATGAATCTGAAATGACCTAAAATAAAAGAAAGAAAGACAAAATAAAATAAAAGACTAAAAAATCCTAAATGAATGCAAAATTGATGCCTACGATGCAAGAACTCGGGTTTTAAGAACCTTCGCTCTGATACCAAAATGATGTAAAACCAACCCTAAAATAGAGAATTTCCAAGAATCTTAATGGGTTAATTTTACCAACATGAAAGTGTGGATCTAAGTTGGAAATTTTAACAGTTAACAGGATTGATGGATTTTCAAGAATTGAATCAAGTGTAACAGTCCCAATTAATAATTCAACCTTACAATCAATTAAATCCCTACGTGTTTTAGCAAGTAATAAGTTCAATATTGATTCATACTCTACTCTAGCATGTGGAACACTCAATCTCAGTTATTTTATGGACGACAGGCAAATTAGATAATATACTAGATAATAGGGCAGTAGAACACAAATATTAATAGTGGAAAGAGTATACCGAATGCGAAGAAAACCAGCGTAGATCTCGGAGTAGGACAGCAACAAAGAATACAGCAACCACAGCGAGCAAAGGAAGCAACAAAGCCAATGGCTGGCAGATCTGGTCGACGGCGAGTGACGGCGAGTGACGGCGAGCGGGGGTGGCGTCGTCGGCGAAGTACGACAGCGCCGGCGGAGGTGCACGGAGGCGGCACAGGTGAGGGCTGGCAGTCGATGCTGTTGGGGTCCGGTGGGATTAGGGTTTTGACTAGATGGGTTAGGGGAAGGATTCGGGATTGATTTGGGGGTGGTGATCTTGGTCGGGAGGGAGAAGAAGAGGCGAGGGCGTGGGCACTTGGATTGGTGACGGTGATGTTGGGTTGTGGGAAGGGTGTGAGGATGAGGGAGAGAGGTGGCGGGGGAGTTGTCGATGGAGGGGATGACTGGGTTTGGAGTTTTGGGTGGGTTTCGGGGAAAGAAGAAGGAAAGGAGAAGAAGAAGGATTTGGCGGCTGAAGGTGGAGGGGATGCGGTTAGGGTTTTGGTTAATTGGGATTAGGGAAATTAGGGTTAGGGAATTTGTATGTGAGGGATTTTAATTTGGGGATAGATTTTAGAATTAATCACTAACTCTAAAATTGTATTAGGATTTATCACAAACCCTAATTTAGATCTCAGTTGTATCACACAAAGGAGAATGAGGAAGAGAAAAAACTCAACACAATTTTTTTTTAATCAATAATGGCATATCTTCTCATTCATCTTAAGGCCTTTAAATAGGCTCAAAATACATCTTGATGCACATCTCCAAAATATTCTCAAAATCTAAAAAAAATACAAAAAGATTACATATGGCTATAATTGCCTGAAACAAAAATGGTACTGAAATAAAATCCTAAACTAAATAAAGCAGTTGATGAAGACGACGCCTGCACTGATAGAAACGCCCGAATCGTCTTGAACCGATGTCCTCATCATTCTCCCCGGGTGGGAGAGGGCTCGACCCAGTCGAGTCAAAACCAGTCCTCCTGTCATTGTGCTCCAAGAGGTCTGGATCCAGGCGCTGGAGCTCTCCACGATCTATCCAAGTGTTCTCCGACTCTGGTTTGTTTTTCCAACTTACCAAATATCTATTAGTACCACCATCTCTAGTAGAGATTATCTGGTCATCTAAAATATTATCCAACTCTTCTGTCGATGGGTAAGTAGTATCTGGTAGTGGAGGTAATGGGAGAATCTCACCATTAGGCTGCAGGGTAGGCTCATCTATAAGAGAATTTCTAGGGTTAAATTCTGGGCCTTCATAGGGTACTAGATCCTCAATATTGAAAGTGTTACTGATGCCAAAGCCTTCGGGGAGGTCAACAACATAGGCATTATCATTGATTTTATGAAGAATTTTAAATGGGCCTGCAGCACGTGCATTCGATTTCTTAACGGATCCTGCTGGGAACTGTTCCGGACGAATCTGAACCATCACTTCGTCACCCACATTAAAAGTTTTAAACTTCCGTCTAATATCAGCTCTTAACTTGTAGTTAAAATTATTTTCATTAATTTTCTTAGAAATTTCTCTATGTAAGTCATGAATGCGAGATGCAAATGCAGATGCAAACTCGGAGACTCGGTGAAGTTCTAACATGGGGGCAAGATCTATGGGCTGCCTAGGACGATAACCGTGTACAACTTTGTGGGGACTCATACGAGTGGCTCTATTCCTAGATGTGTTATAAGCAAATTCAGCAACCGTTAATTTTAAATTCCATGTTCCCAAGTTCTCTCCCACAAGAGTACGTATGAGATTGCCAAGACTCCGATTGACAACCTCAGTCTGTCCATCTGTCTGTGGGTGGAACGCTGATGAAAACTTCAATTTTGTACCCAACTTGTGCCATAGGGTCTTCCAAAAATAACTCGTGAATTTCACATTCCTATCAGACACAATGGTTTTTGGCAACCCATGTAGTTTCACAATATTATCAAAGAAGATCTGAGTCACGCGAGATGCATCAAAAGTTTTCGAGCACGGGAGGAAGTGGGCCATTTTAGAAAAACGGTCCACGACAACAAGAATGGAGTCGTGTTTCTTTTGTGTTTTCGGTAAGCCTAACACGAAATCCATACTCACGTCTTCCCAAGGGCGGGTGGGAACAGATAAAGGAGTATACAGGCCTGTGTTCTGTTTTTGTTGCTTGGCAAGTTGACAGGTGTGACATCTGTTAACAAGTCTCACAACATCTCTCTTTAGTTTCGGCCAGTAAAACCTATGTTCCACAGCATCAATGGTCTTGCTATGTCCAAAATGTCCAGCAAGGCCACCAGCGTGCAATTCCCAAACAAGATACTCTCGTAAAGATGTACTAGGAATGCACAGTTTGGAGCGATAGAAGAGATAATCATCTTTCAAGAAATAATCATCTATCACTCTAGTTATGCCATCCTTCAAAGAAGTGTAGATCTCGTGAAAATCTGGACAGGAGGCATACTCATCTTTCAATCTCTCAAAACCAATAATTTCGGAGCGCAGTGTAGATAAGATCATGTGACAACGACTTAGCGCATCTGCGGCCTTATTATCAATCCCTTTTGTATGCCTAATGGTATATGAATATTCTTGTAGGAACTCTACCCATCTAGCATGTCTCGGATTCAACTTTTGTTGAGAATTAGGAGTCTTAAGGCCTCATGGTCTGAGAAGATAACGAATTCTTGCGGCAGAAGATAATGTCGCCAATAGCGAAGTGACTGAATGACCGCATAGAACTCCTTGTCATAGGTGGAGTATTTTTGTTTTGCTTCGTTCAGCTTTTCACTGAAATAAGCAACAGGATGACTCTCTTGACTGAGGACTCCACCTATACCAATACCAGAAGCATCACACGTTACTTCGAAGAATTTCGTGAAATCAGGCAACCTCATAACAAGTGTCTGAGTCATTCTCTTCTTGATCACTTCGAAGACTTTCGTGGCTTCTTTCAACTAGGCAAACTCACCTTTCTTTAAACAGTCGGTTATCGGAGCCATGATTGTGCTAAATCCTTGCACAAACCGACGATAAAAGGTAGTAAGGCCATGGAAACTCCATACATCACGAATATTGCGGGGCTCAGGCCACTCTGTAATAGCTCGTATCTTTTCTGGGACAGCAAATATTCCTTTGGCAGACACAATAAATCCCAGAAAGATAGTCTGATCGGAGAGGATGGTACATTTGGTAGGATTAGCATAAAGCTGTTCCTTCCTCAAAACACCGCAGACCTGTCTCAAATGGTCAAGATGTTGCCCAACGGATCGGCTGTAAATGAGAATATCATCAAAGTACACCACAAGGAACTTGCCCATAAAGGGACGGAGTACTTGCGTCATGATTCTCATAAACGTGCTCGGGGCATTTGTCATTCCAAATGGCATGACCATCCATTCGTACAGGCCATCCTTCGTCTTGAAGGCGGTCTTCCACTCATCACCAGGACGAACACATATTTGGTGGTAGCCACTTTTAAGATCAATCTTGGAAAAGATTGTGGCACCAGACATCATGTCCAACATGTCATCCAAATGAGGAATGGGAAAATGGTATTTCACCGTGATCTTATTTATGGCACGGCTGTCCACATACATACGCCAGGTTCCATCTTTCTTTGGCGTCAATAGAGCAGGAACAGTGCAAGGACTTAAGCTTTCTCTGATGAAGCCCTTTGCCAATAGCTCAGCATGCTCTGTCGGATTCATCCGATAATGTGGCAAGTTAGGAAGACTCGCTCCCGGAACCAGATCAATAGCATGTTGGATGTCACGCAATGGGGGCAACTGGTTGGAGAGGTCAGCAGGAAACACATCTGCAAATTCCTGTAGGACAGGAGAAACTTGGTGCAGGATGAGTGACTTAGGATCTTTAGGGACTTCTCTCGCTGTAAGTAAAAGAATGGTAGCCCCTTTGTCAATTTCTTTCGTAAGTTCCTTTTCACCCATATACGTTACTTCCTTGCCCTTTCTCGAGGGAGCCGATGTTGTTTCAGCTGAACTAGTTCGTGGTCTCACGGGTATGAGCTTTATTTTTAGTCCATCGTGCTGGAACACACATTGGTTGGATCGACCATATATGGTCATATCGTGATCGTATAACCAAGGTCTCCCTAAAATGACTTGACCCACATCCATTTTGAGCACATCACACCAAATTTCCTCTTTGTAAGCTTTGAAGTCTACAGGGACTAAGCATCGATGTGTTACTTGGAGTGCTGTTGCATCAATCCAAGATACTTTGTATGGACATGGATGGGGTTCAGCCTTAAGCCCGGTCTTCGCTAAGATCGCAGAAAAGACAGCATTGACGCAGCTCCCACTGTCAATAATCACCTTGCAATTTTTGCCACCTATTGTCGTAAAGGTATGGAATATAGCAGTGCGCTTCCAATCATCTTCTTCTTTTGGTTGGGACAAAGCACATCTAACTACATTCAAGTGAGGTGATTGGATAGACCGAATACAGTGGAGATACTGGTCATCCTTTTCTTCACCGAAGTCATCGCCTTCAGTAGGCTCATAAGAAAACTCATTGTCAGAATCGTCAGCAATGACAGCAGTACCCTCTACTACATTGATCCTACTGGAACTGGGACCGTTGCTAGCAACATGACCATATCCCTTACACTTATAGCACTTAGTGAGAGGGTCAATCTTACTGTAATCTCTTTCGGTGTTCTTACCCTTAAGTTCATCTCTATGTGAATTGAAATTTGAATTTGGTTTGCTGGGGTAAGATTTGCTGGGGTGCTGAGAAGGAGGCTTAGGTCTAGGTGGATCAGTAGAGGTCATTCTAGAGGAATGATCTCTCGAGTCGCTGGACCTAGAATGAGAACTAGCTTTAAGGGAATCCATATCGAGGACTAGGGCGTAGGCTGCCGCTATTGAGTCCACATTTCTATAGATTAGCTCATTCCTAAGGTCAGCTCGTAGTCCAGCTCTGAACCTAGAGAGAGTTTGTTCTTCACTCTCTTTACCTAAAGCATTGCACCGAATAAGGAAGTCATCGAACTTATTAACATATTCTTGTGTGGATTTACTTCCTTGATAAAGTTGGTTCCATGAATCTAGCAATTGGGTATGGAACGATAATGGTACATATCTCTCAGTGAGCTTCTCTTTCATGGCCTCCCAAGTGGGTATGGGTGCCAGGCCTCGGCCTCTGCGGGCATGTTGAAGATTGGTCTAGTATTGTTGAGCTTTACCCGTTAATTTCATAGTGGCAAATTTAACTTTCAGGGCTTCGCTTATGTCAAAACACACAAAGTAGTGGTCCATGGCACGGATCCAATCGAGGTAGGCTTGGGGTTCCATGTGGCCTTCAAACTGGGAAACGTCAGCCTAACGTTTTTTTTATATTGTTCGTCAGGGTCACGTTCTTGACGTTGATCGTCATGGACATTCACTTGAGGTATCTGACGATGGGCATGAAGCTCAGGAACAATGGTTTGATTTAACTCCACTTTCTCAAGCCTCTGATTGATATTGGCAAGAGTTACTTAGATGGCAGCTAGGGTAGCGGAGATATCAGGATTGTCCATTTCAGGTCTGGGGAGTCTAGGTTTCCTAATTGGGTGATTGGGAAGGGATAGGAAAGGCTCTTCAGGATCTGTGATGGTGCTGCGAAGACGCATTCACCAAAAGTGGAAACTAGGGGTCGCGTATCCTAATTGATTATTTATTTATTTATTATTATTTTTTTAATGAATCTGAAATGACCTAAAATAAAAGAAAGAAAGACAAAATAAAATAAAAGACTAAAAAATCCTAAATGAATGCAAAATTGATGCCTACGATGCAAGAACTAGGGTTTTAAGAACCTTCGCACTGATACCAAAATGATGTAAAACCAACCCTAAAATAGAGAATTTCCAAGAATCTTGATGGGTTAATTTTACCAACATGAAAGTGCGGATCTAAGTTGGAAATTTTAACAGTTAACAGGATTGATGGATTTTCAAGAATTGAATCAAGTGTAACAGTCCCAATTAATAATTCAACCTTACAATCAATTAAATCCCTATGTGTTTTAGCAAGTAATAAGTTCAATACTGATTCGTACTCTACTCTAGCATGTGGAACACTCAATCTCAGTTATTTTGTGGACGACAGGAAAATTAGATAATATACTAGATAATAGGGCAGTAGAACACAAATATAGATAGTGGAAAGAGTATACCGAATGCGAAGAAAACTAGCGTAGATCTCGGAGTAGGACAGCAACAAAGAATACAGCAACCACAGCGAGCAAAGGCAGCAACAAAGCCAATGGCTGGCAGATCTGGTCGACGACGAGTGACGGCGAGCGGGGGTGGCATCGTCGGCGAAGTACGACAGCACCGACGGAGGTGCATGGAGGCGGCACAGGTGAGGGCTGGCAGTCGATGCTGTTGGGGTCCGGTGGGATTAGGGTTTTGACTAGATGGGTTAGGGGAAGGATTCGGGATTGATTTGGGGGTGGTGATCTTGGTCGGGAGGGAGAAGAAGAGGCGAGGGCGTGGGCACTTGGATTGGTGACGGTGATGTTGGGTTGTGGGAGGGGTGCGAGGATGAGGGAGAGTGGCGGGGGAGTTGTCGATGGAGGGGATGACCGGGTTTGGAGTTTTGGGTGGGTTTCGGGGAAAGAGGAAGGAAGGGAGAAGAAGAAAGATTTGGCGGCTGAAGGTGGAGGGGATGCAATTAGGGTTTTGGTTAATTGGGATTAGGGAAATTAGGGTTAGGGAATTTGTATGTGAGGGATTTTAATTTGGGGATAGATTTTAGAATTAATCACTAACTCTAAAATTGTATTAGGATTTATCACAAACCCTAATTTAGATCTCAGTTGTATCACACAAAGAAGAAGGAGGAAGAGCAAAAACTCAACACAAATTTTTTTAATCAATAATGGCATATCTTCTCATTCATCTCAAGGCCTTTAAATAGGCTCAAAATACATCTTGATGCACATCTCCAAAATATTCTCAAAATCTAAAAAAAAATACAAAAAGATTACATATGGCTATAATTGCCTGAAACAAAAATGGTACTGAAATAAAATCCTAAACTAAATAAAGCAGTTGATGAAGACGACGCCTGCGCTGATAGAAACGCCCGAATCGTCTTGAACCGATGTCCTCAACAATTACAGTGCTGAAAACTGCAGTTTCGAGCCAGGCAGAGTGTGGATACTACAGCTGTGGAGTAGCTGACACTACAACATAGAACACCAATTCCGGTGTTTTTTTTACGGCTATCCCGGCGTTTATAAATGCGGAGATTGACCGTAGCGATGTTTCTGGAAACGCCGTCAGAAACGCCGCAATAGCGAGCGTCGGGACAAATATAGGGTCTATCCCGGCGTTTTTAATAAACGCCGCTATAGACCCGTCTATCCCGGCGTTTTAAATAAAAAAATGCCGGTATAGAGCGATTATTAAGAAAATGAAAAAGTCACATATCCCGACGTTTTTTTGTCAAAAATGCCGGGATAGATTATTTCTTTTTTAAAAAAAAAAATCAACCTATCCTGACATTTTTGGTCCAAAAATGCCGGGAAAGGCAAAATTTTAAAATAAAAAAAGATTAATTTAAAAAAATATATATTAATTTTATTCCCGAAACCGAATTTGTGACTGCTAATACTGGTTAAAGTAATCGAATCTGCTGCTACTTCAACTACTCCTATTAATACTGCTACTAAAATTGTTCCTGCTGCGACCTTGCTGCTATCTATTAACCACTACTATTACTACTACATCTCATCCTCCTCGTACTCCTCCATACAAACACTGATATTGATACAATATGAATACAAATACTATCACTAGCACAAATCATTACTAGCACAAATCATTGTACCAGTATCAGTTCTTGTGCTAGTCCTAGTTGTATTCACCCTACTCTTTCACCTAATCCTGATCCTAACCGTACTACAACTCCAACTCCAGATACTTATACTAGTACTAATATTACTAATACTAGTTCTACTACTAAAACCAACAAAAATATATAGTAACAACTTTGAAGTGGCCAAATGGGATTAATTATAGACAAAGTGATCAAATTATGAATTTCTCAAACATAAGGAGAAAAGCTAAGAATGACACTTGGTGGATTGTCAGGATAGCAAGTGCTGAACTTAATTAGGAACGTTATTGACAATGTCGAGGAAAATATCATCAGCAACAGCACCGAGATTGAAAATGAATACATCAGTATTCAAAAAGAAAGCAGTGAGCCTGAAAATGAATTCATACTGATGCACTAATATATGTCATCATATCAGATAAACAAGGGGTCTGAGAATGACAAAGTGTGGTACTAGCAAATAAGAAATTGGATTACTTGTCCTACTAGTAGGACCCTATCAAGGCTACAACTACATCATTTCTACACCCAAAAAAAAAACTAACATTATTTCCATGTTAAGAAGCTACATTAATAGTTAGATGATTGGCATATTAATAGATACAACATATCAATAGACCGATTGATGTCTTGAATGAATTAAGAAAGATTGGTGCTGATTTTACTGTCACACACAATATTCATGGAGTTTGATGTACAAAGATATCTCAAAGAAATGATAGATCCGAGTATCAGAATTACATTAAGATCTCTAATTAGGATATCTCTTGCATTGCACAAAAACGAAAGATATCTAAAATAAAGAAAATGCGAGATTGTAAGAGAATAAATACAACCCAACTCCTATCAGTATCACTCACTTCACAAACAAAATAACTCAGTCACCAAACTAATAAAATTGTTTTCAAATTACTTCTTTTTTTGTCCAATTATTAGTAACAAAATACGGATAAGGAATACTTTCTTTCCCCTATATGCGTGGCCACATTCTGAATTTGATTGAGGGGAAATAAAACTATGATTATACTATTTCACTTATCAGTAAATTGAGCCACTGACTTTCCATCCTACCACAGCCCTTGAAAAAACCTTAATCCATTCTATCACGTATGATATGGTAGTAAAACTACCCAAGTAACTATGTGATGTATTACTCTGTCATTACATTGACAACATACAAGAAAAGAAAACAACACGGCAGTATTGTGCTTGAAGTGTTAGTTCTTTCACTTACATCTAGTGTCAAACTAAAAGAAGAAGTGTTGCTGCTGATTTTGGTGTGGGAGCAAATAGATGATTTGTGAAATCTTGAAGGAAACAATTAAGCAAACTTGTTGACTTTCACCGGCGTTTGACTGGTTTCTCACCGCTGCCGTTGACCTGCAAAAAGTTCGATACACCGGGATGGATCCCGGCGACGAACCCTCCGACGCTCTTGTCAGTAATTAGAAAGATTATAAAAGAGCTTTTTTTCGTGGAAAAAGATTGATTACCTCGTTATGGTGGGGGGAGAGGGGTATTTATATTCGCCTTAGGGATCAGTTTCGAGATCAGGATTTTTTTCTATTTCTCGATGTTTAGGGATAAGGTGGAGCGTTTAAGCTCGTTTCGTGATAAGAAGTAGTTAAAACCGCCTCTTAGAGATAATCATGAATTTGAATTACTCTTTAAGTATCTGAATTGGTTCATAGCGGTTTGTTACCCGTACCCAATAGGATTGACCTGTTTATGGGTTATTGGGTTTTGAAAAAAGACCCAGTTCCTATTTCAGGCCCGTTTGTAGGTGAAATTACCGTTTTACCCCTGAGAGCTTTAAGATTCGTGCCCGATTTGAACGATCCAGATTTAATTCTATTTTTAGCCATATCACGAGCCCCGCACTCCCGAAGACTGAGTTTAACAGCCTTTGAGGAGTAGTTTTATTGATCCAATGGCGTACGAGATTTTATCGGAGTTCTTGAGGGTATTTGGATCTTGCTCGAGGTGTAACAGTGTCAATCTGAGTTTGTGGAGTGCCCATAATGATTTTGCAACTTTTCTGAATTTTTCTGAATTTTTTTCTAATTTTAAAATTATTTCTCTAATTGTTTATTCAATTTTGCGAATCAACAATCTATTTTCAAAAAGTAATAATTAATCGTTCTAGTTAATAATTGTTCATCCAGGAGTTCAAAAATATTTTCCTGAATTTATAATTATTTTTCAGAATTTTTAATTAATTTTCTTGAATTTTTAATTATTTTATGCAATTTTTAAACAATTAATTCGAATTAATAATTTAAATAAAAGAATTAATCAGGAAATATCGACGTGGCGCGATCTGGAGCGTTGATCATATCGTTTGCGTGAATTTAGGAGTGATCAGGCAGTGGATCTGACGTGGCGTGGTTTGAGCGCCCCGATGAGGAGCACGCATAGGGAGGTAAGTGGTTTCCCCCCATTTCCAGCTCGGGAGCTCGAATCCTCGGAATATGGATCTGAGCTACGTGGCACACTCTGGGCCATCTGATGAAGATTTGGCACGGATCACGAGGTGATATTTTTTGCCATTTCTCAACTCGGTAGCTCGGATCCTCGGAATATGGATCCAAGCTACGTGGCGCGATCTGAGCCGTCTGATGAAGATCATGCACGAATCTCGAGGCGATGTTTTTCGCCATTTTCCAGCTCGGTAGCTCGGATCCTCGGAAGGTAGATCCGAGGGTCATGGCGTGATCTGATCCGTCTGATGAAGATCGTGCACGAATTTCAAGGCGATGTTTTTCGCCATTTTCTAGCTCGGTAGCTCAGATCCTCGGAAGGTAGATCCGAGGGTCGTGGCGTGATTTGAGCCGTCTGATGAAGATCGTGCATGAATCTCGAGGCGATGTTTTTCGCCATTTTCCCGCTCAGTAGCTCAGATCCTCGGAAGGTAGATCCGAGGGTCGTGGCATGATCTGAGCCGTTTGATGAAGATTGTGCACGAATCTCAAGGCAATATTTTTTGCCATTTTCCTGCTCAGTAGCTCGGATCCGCGGAAGGTAGATCCGAGGGTCGTGGCGTGATCTGAGCCATCTGATGAAGATCATGCATGAATCTCGAGGGGATATGACTAGTTAATGAGTTTTGGGTGACGTGTTGTGCTCATGCCTTTACAAATTCTGTCGTTTAGTCTTCTGATGGGCCTTTCTAATGGTTTAGAGGGCCCAAAACTCTCGGAAGCCCAAGCGGCGCCCCCTTATTCTACTATAAGTCACCATCCCTCCTTCATTTCGTCACTCTTTCTTTTTACTCTTTGGAAAAGAAATTCACTGCTCGGCGGCTCAACTAGCGTTTGCGGCCAATCGTTAGCATTTTCCGACGATCTTTTCCAACTGTTGCTATCACATCAAGGTAAATATATATTTTATTTTATATATTTCACGAGATGTCTAGAGCGTCGTCTAAGAGTGAGACCTCCACCTTAGATCAAGAAGGTGATCGGCCGTTGGTAGCCCCCCTGTGGTGGACAAGGGGAAGGAGGTAGCTAGGTCGGTGATAGTAGAGATGATAATGGAGGGGGTGAAGAGAGCTGGAGAGCTGGGCAGGATGCCCTTTACTTTTTAAAGCCTCGGCAGAGTCAGAGAATACTCCAACGACCTTTTAGCTAATGTTGTGTAGGGGAGGTCGGCTTCGTATGAAGAGAACAAGCCAAGGGAACACTCCGAGGTTGACGACATCCCTTCGGTTCTTACGGAGAAGGTATGCTGCGTATCAGAAGGAGTTTCATGATACCGCTGGAGTTCACTCTCCTCCTTCCTGGTCTAGGTTTCTGAGCGTGTTCGGCAACTTCGCTAGACACGTGCGTCTTCACTTTTGACTCGCTCAATGCTGACCTCCATTTTCCCCTGCCGCCCTTCGTAACCGAGGTGTTGTGGTGGTATGGGCTGAGTCCGGTTCAATATATGCCGAACATGTGGCGTCATGTCTTCGGCTTCATGCTTCAGTGCCAAGTGGTGGGGGCCGAGCCTCAGCTCAGCGTGCTCTGAAGTCTCTATCAGATCAATCGCATGAGCAAAATGGAGTACCGATACTATTTGTCGCTGCGGCGGGGTGTTAAGTTGATTGAGAACCGGGACTCAATCACGTTTTGGAAGGAGAAATACTTTTTGATCCGAGGTATCCAACCGTGGGACTTTCCCACAAGATGGAGGGAGGATGTGCCGAGGTGGGCAAAGTCCGAGCCTGTGTTGACCCCAGAGGAAGATACGGTTGCGATGAAACTCCTCGATCGTCCAACCTTAAGTTGGAAGGATATGACCGAGGAGGTTCTCTTTGGTGGGGGTTTCAGTCCGATCGATCCCAGTATGCTTCGGATGTTGTCTTTGTTTTCATTTTCGATACCGCTTTCTTCGTGTGCTAACCATATATTATTTTTTTCTGTAAAGGCCCCCGGTATGGACTTTTGAGCAATGTTGTTTGATCGAGGGGGCGTTGGTGGGAAAGGTACTGATGGCAAGAAGAGGAAGAGAAGCACAGTAGGGCCATCGTCTGGCCGAGCTGCAAAGGGATCGGCGGTGGCCTCCCCGGTGGTCGACTTGGAATCCCCTTCTCCTACTCCGTCTGCCCCCTCCGCTGCTCCTTTATCATCTGCTCCTTCTGACCCTTCCGCCAAGGACCTCACCCTTAGGGCTGCACTAGCGCTTGAGGCGCCACCTCTTACTACCGAGGCCGAGGCTATTCTCACCGAGGAGCACAAGAAGCTCTTCGTCCCCGATTGGCGAGTGATGAAGCATGACGGCTTCCTCAGGGACTCCATCATGAGCATGCAAGCAATCTGTCACTTATCGACCCCGAAGGACCGAGCGGTGCTGAAGGTAGGGACAGTGGGTGACGATGCCCTCGAGATTGCCAGGGCGACGATGACGGTGAGTAACTATTTGGGTTCTCCAAAAATCTAAGTTTTTCTTGCGCTAAACTTGTAGTTTCTCTTCGTAGATCTCGTGCCACTTTAGCCACCTCCTAGAGCAGTTCGCTGAACAGGAGAAAGAGCTCAAAGAACCGAGCGATAGAGATCGGTCGAAGAGGGCCAAAGCCGTGAAGATGTACGAGGCCGAGCGGCGCCTATCGGAGTCTCAGGCTGCGTAGATTAGCCTCCTCGAGTTTGCTTTGGCGAAGGCGAACGAGCAGACGACTCGGGAGGTGGCCAGGGCGAACAAGGAGAAGGAGAGGGCTGACCAGGAGAATGAGAAGGCCACAAAGGCTGTTGAGGACGCGGCGAAGGAGCGGGAGGCAGCGGTAGCAGCGGCTGCGGAGGCGATCAAGATCGAGACGAAAGCGCATTTGCATGCGAACATGGAATAGTCTTACGCCAGAGCCCTCAAACACGTGGTATCCCTGGCTTCGACAGCTCGGAGTATATCTTGTATACCCTTCTCAAAGGCGAAGTAGCCGAGGGAGCCGAAGGCGCCGAAGGAAGGCAAGAAGAAGAAGAAGATGAAGAAGAAGAAGATGAAGAAGAAGAAGAAGATGAGGATGCCGTGGCGAATCCTCAGTCGGCTATCGTGGAGGTGTCGGAGGCGCTAACGGAGCAGCCCCCCAATGTGGCCCCTTGACTTTATGTACCTGTACTCGTTCTTTTTCTGTCTTCCTTTTCGCTCTTGTACGCCTTATAGCAGATTGGCCATCGCTTGTACTTTTTTTTGATGAAGTTGAATGAATTTTTTTTGTGAACAAGTGTTGCGAAGTTTCGAAATAGGTGTGGGCTTGTTTGCTTTCAGATCGCTCCGTAGTAGCACCATCATGTGGCTTCTCAATCTTGGTGATTTACGCTTTCTTTTGGTCGACTTCCCAGGTTAGCGAGGTGCCACGTCTCCGTTCTGAGCTCGGCATCATCAAGTTGGGGCTAGCTCGGTCTCGAGAGTTGCTCTATAGAGCAGAGCTGGAGGTGGGTCATTTAAGAGTGACCCTGGCTCGTCGAGACATCGAGATAAGGTGCCTTGAGGAGAGAACTCGTGAAGTGGCACTCGAAGGCGAGGAGTCCTGGCCCTCGATGGCCGCCAGCTAAGACTTGAGACTCAAATTTCTTCGTCACTCTCTATTCGAGGCGAGATCCGAGAGAGACGAATTAAAGAATGTGGTGCTTGAGAAGAGTCTGGAGTCATGACATCTTCGAAGGGCTATCTCTGAGGTCTCACGAGGGAGTAGTTCGGGACGATTGCCTCGTTTGAAAATCAAAGTGATAGATGACTCCTTGAAAGAGCGCGTCGTCGAGCTAGAGGCAGAGAATCTTCGTGTGTGATGGCTTTCTGAGGGGAGCAACGTCAAAAGCATTTCCTGCACTCGGGGTGAGTATGCTCAAGGATGGTCGTTCCACGAGTTAGCACTTTGCTCGCCTCCTGTTTTGTGAAATCCAGGTGATGCGCAAAGTGCCGGTTCGTCGAGAGGAGCGTCAGTCACCCCCGGTCCAGGAAGCATTAGGTCGAACTCTTTCGAAATTTGAAAACACTCCCGAATCAACCCCAGATCCACCTCGTTAAGAATGGAGATCGTCTCATCGGCCTCTGTAGTCACCCTAGCATTGTTTTCTTCGAAACTCTGCCCCAGTCCATAAATAATCTGCTCGGTTTGATCCTCTAGAATGTCTCGAACCCTCTGAAGTCCGGTTAGTTCCCCTGGCAGTCTGTCGAACTCCCCCATCCTCTGATCAGCTTCAACCCTGGTCTCCACTACTGCCGAGGCTGACCCTACTACAGCCTTACTCATGTCGATGAACCTGACTAGAGGACGCCTCAGGGGCGAGAGGGGAGGTCTCCCGCCTCGTAGGAACGATGGACATTCTCTAAAAATAAACTAAGTGTCTGAGATTACCTTGATTTGACAGTCACGGCCGGAAAAATCACCGGAAGTCGATAAAATCTCGCCTGAAGCTCCCGCTAATGAAAAAGAATTGCCTAAGTAAAAAACAAGATAATGGGCAAATGAGAGGGGGGGGGGTGAAGTTTTATAGAGAGTGGGGTTGGTGGCACACTTACCAATGTTAAAAGGCCCCCAAGAGCGTAAAAGCTTGGCCCATTTATCGCAAAATGACAAAAGATATGAGCAGCTCAAAAGAAAGTTGGACGCAGCCACGTGTCGCTCTCCTAGACTTCGGCAACCTGTGCGGAGCACTCTTACCACCAACGTCCAAATGCGAGAAAAAATTCTCCTGGACTTCGGCAACCTATGTCGGCACTCTTGCCACCGACGTTTAAACGCAAGAAAAAGCTTTGACTGGTCAACAGTCAACGGTCAACTCGACACGTGTCGCTCTCCTGGACTTCGGCAACAAGCACCGAGCACTCTTGCCACCGACGTCCAAATGCGAGAAAACATTTTCCTGGACTTCGACAACCTGTGCCTAGTGTTGGGATTGGGGCGTCAACAAATGCCCTCTGGTCGCAGCGGAACTAATTAGAGCAATGAGAAAGTCGAAGTAGATGAGGCAAATAAATTGAGCAAGCAAGTAGATCCACCAAACTAACACAAATACAACAACGATGACTTATCCCGGTTAGCTTTTGCTTAAACCGGGGGGAAATATAGGAAGATCTGATATTCAACTAGAAGATATTACAAGGAGTTACTGATTCACTTGATACAAGGAATTAAACTCACCCACCAAGAACTATCTCTCTCTTTCGAGGCTCTCTTTGCAATGGAGAAAAGAATCTATGAAGTACTACCTCTCATATTGGAGGAGTTTACAATATATATAGAAGAATAGAGAGAAAACCTAGGTCTAATCTTGATCCTCAGTCGTCTGATAAAACCTGAAAAAGAAGTAACTGAATAGGAGCCGCACGATCTAACTTGGAGTTGAAGATTGGATTGAACCGACCTAACAAATCGAAGCCCAAAGATGATTCAGCGCCACGGGCGGTCGACCGTCCAATAAGATCGGTCGACCGTACCACACTCTGAAATTTCTTGTACTACGAGCGGTCGGGGTGCGGTCGACTGTCACCACCGCAACTAGCCTTCACCCTTGTTGCTGCTGTTTCTCCTTCTACTCACTTCGACGCTTCGACCTCCGTACTTCATATTACCTTCTTTTAATCTGAACAATGAGTATACAAGACACAGCCCTAATAAACTCCACCTTGGATTGCATACGAGTGCTATTACATGATGTGTTACTCATCTCCAAACTCTAACAAATTCCACTTTCAACGAAAACATAGAACAATAGCTTCTTCTTCTAATTGAAATGATCTCTACCCAATCTCACCAAATCTAGTATACCCCTTCAAGGGTACACCTCTGTAGATGTACTCACGAAGTTGCCAAACTCCGCACGAACTCCACCTAACCTTAGGCTTTCTCCACCTCTCGATGATATTCGAACGTCGTGGTCTCGTCTCGATGACTCTAGTTGTGGCAAACTAGCTGAGCATGCAGAAATAATGGGAAAAGAACTATCAACCCCTGCACAGGATTTTCGAATTCCCCAAAGCTTGTAGAGATTGTGTTGGCTTGGCCCAACCACTTTCATACCTCTAATCACTTTCACGCCGACCTTGAAAAATAGATAGAACTCCACCTCGAGCCGTGTACCTGTAGCCCCGTGCATCAAGAGTTCCCAAGGAAATCAGATTTCGTTTCAGGAGAGGAATATGCAAAACATCCCTTAAAGTGAACATGTTTAGACCTGGCATCTTCATCTCAACTATCCCCTCACCCACTACTTCACAAATCTCCCCAGTTCCCGTTGTCACACAACGCCCTGTAGTCGACTTATAAGTAGAAAACAACTCCCTCTCGGAGCAAATATGAAAAGAAGTCCCTACATCAAGAAACCAACTAGAATCCACTTCTAAAGAATTTGAAACAAAAAGACACGAACCACCTGAATCAAAGGCACTAACCACATTAGCTGCTAGGGGTGGGCATCGGTCGGTATCCGACCTAATATGGACCATCCACAACCGATCCAAAGAAGATCGGTTTTTTAATTTTCTCATCCGTAACCAATCCGAACCTTAATTGGATCGGTTTCCATCCAAGCCGATTAAGCTCGGTTTGGATTGGATTAGATGGTCGGTTTGGCTTGCTACTTTTCACCTTCAACCTCATTCATAATTTTGTTGAAATTTAAAAGATCAACTTCAATCAAACTTAAGAAACAACCTACTATTTGTTATTCAGAAATGAATTTAAAATGAAGATTCATAAAACCACAAGTTAATGAATTTTGCACTAATTGTTTGAGATTATGACGTTTAAATTGGTGAGATAAACTACTTTTTCACTTGCATACTTTTGTAATCTTAGTTTATTATCATAAAAGAAACATTAATAATCATATCTAATTGAATTTCAGGTACATTAAAAAAAGATTTAGAAAACAATTTCAGCTTGATTTGATTAAAGTAATGACTCAATGTTACATCAACTTCATGATTCTATTAAGTTGGGCCGCACTGTAAATCAAGTATTTCTCAACAACATAACACACATGATTATGGAGAATTAAAACATAGGTAGAACAGTTGCACGATTTGTATTAAAAAAATAAAAGAAGACTGTTTGTATCTCCATGAAAATGAGAAATGACTATTTTTATATTCAAGAAATTAAAGGAGAACTATATTTTTTATGGACTGATGCATAGAGGTACAGTCGGTTCGGTTTCATCGGTTATTTGAAAGCTCCATCCAACAACCGAACCGATCTAGTTGGTTATTGAAGATCAAGAACCGAGCCAATCCAAACCCCCAATTGGTTCGGTTAAAAATCGATCAGTTCGGGTTGGATTGGTTCGGATTGGTCGATTCGGATAATAGTTGTCCACCCCTATTAGTGGCTGAACTCCCGTTCTTTGTGCTCTCCTGATTCTGCAATTTCCAACAGTCTTTCTTGATATGCCCTGGCGGCTTGCAATATCGGCAACGAATCGAACCCTTTTGCAAAGCACTTTGTCTTCCCCCTGAAGGACCATCTACTGCTAGACAACTTGTAGGAATAGACGATGATATTTATGGGTCTCATTCCTAAGTTTATTTTCCTTCATTGCTTTGATTACACCATCTACCGAAATACTCTCATTGGCAGATCTACCATGTAGCATGGTAGTGATCAAAGGCTCGTACGAATCCGGCAGTGATTATATCCGGTTGAAAGCTTTATCTTCCTCACACACATCTGCGTTGATCGCCTTAAGTTCAGATAATATTTTATTGAACTCTGTAATGTGGTCTTGGAGATCGGTACCTTCCTTCATAGATAAACGGAATAACTTTTTCTTCCAATGCATTCGATCTAATAACAACGAACCAGACTAGTTAGCTATGAGTTTTTCCCACAAACTCGCCGCATCAGTTTCTTCAAGAAATCTGCACTTGACCTCGTCTGCCAAGGATAGTCAGTTCAGACTTATGGCTCTTTTACAAATATCTTCCCAACCATCATCCTTCATATCAGTTGGCTTTTCTTTCTTCTTAACGGCTAACTGTAAACGTTCTTGAACAAGAACATCATACATGTCAGTCTTCCAAAGATTGAAATTGACCTTTCCATCAAACTGCTTGATCTTTAAAATACTGTGGCATGTCATCTTAACTAAGGAACTGTCGGCAACCTGAAGCTCTGATACCAGTTGTTGGGATTGGGGCGTCAACAAACGCCCTCTAGTTGCAGCGAAACTAGTTAGAGCAATGAGGAAGTCAAAGTAGACGAGGCGAATAAATTAAGCAAGCAAGTAGATCCACCAAACTAATACAAACACAACAACGATAACTTATCCCGGTTAGCTTTTGCTTAAACCGGGGGGAAATATAGGAAGATCTGATATTCAACTAGAAGATATTACAAGGAGTTACTGATTCACTTGATACAAGGAATTAAACTCACCCACCAAGAATTATCTCTCTCTTTCGAGGCTCTCTTTGCAATGGAGAAAAGAATCTATGAAGTACTACCTCTCATATTGGAGGAGTTTACAATATATATAGAAGAATAGAGAGAAAACCGAGGTCTAATCTTGATCCTCAGTCGTCAGATAAAACCTAAAAAGAAATAACTGAATAGGAGCCGCACGATCTAACTTGGAGTTGAAGATTGAGCTGAACCGACCTAACAAATCGAAGCCCAAAAATGATTCAGCATCGCAGGCAGTCGACCGTCCAACAAGACCGGTCGACCGTACCACTCTCTGACATTCCCTGCACTACGAGCGGTTGGGGGTGCGGTCGGGGGGTGCAGTCAGCTGTCACCAAGACCGGTCGACCGCAACTAGCCTGCACCCTTGCTGCTGCGGTTTCTCCTTCTACTCACTTCGATGCTTCGACCTCCGTGCTTCATATTACCTTCTTTTAATCTAAACAACGAGTATACAAGACACAACCCTAACACCAAGCACTCTTGCCACCAACGTCCAAATGCAAGAAAAAGCGTTGACTGGTCAACGGTCAACAGTCAACGGTCAACGGTCAACTCGACACGTGTCGCTCTCCTGGACTTCGGCAACAAGCGCTAAGCACTCTTGCCACCGACGTCCAAACGCAAGAAAAAGCGTTGATTGGTCAACGGTCAACGGTCAACTCGACACGTGTCGCTCTCCTGGACTTCGGCAACAAGCACCGAGCACTCTTGCCACCGACGTCCAAATGCAAGAAAATGCATTGACTGGTCAACAGTCAATGGTCAACTTGCCAAGTGTCGCTCTCTTGGACTTCGGCAACAAGTACCGAGCACTCTTGCCACCGACGTCCAAATGCGAGAAAAAATTCTCCTGAACTTTGGCAACCAGTGCCGAGCACTCTTGCCACTAACGTCCAAACGCAAGAAAAAGCGTTAATTGGTCAACTGTCAACGGTCAACTTGACACGTGTCGCTCTCCTGGACTTCGGCAACAAGCACCGAGCACTCTTGCCACCGACGTCCAAATGCAAGAAAATGCATTGACTGGTCAACGATCAGCGGTCAACTCGCCACGTGATTCTCTCCTGGACTTCGACAACAAGCGCCGACCACTCTTGCCACTGACGTCCAAATGCAAGAAAATGCGTTCACTGGTCAACGGTCAACGGTCAACTCGACACGTGTCACCCTCTCGAGGTTCCTCTCGACTTCGGCAGCATTCGTCGAACCTCCTAGACTTCGGCCTCCACCCAGACACATGTCAACCTACCGAAGTAGCTAAGGGGGTAGGCAACTGGCACCGAGCGCTCTTGCCATCGACCCCCAAATGAGGAAAAAATGCCTGCGCGCCAGAGAAGCCGTCTGATTGCTTAGAAATTTGCACCGAAGGTTGATGAACGCCCCAGATTTGGCCACGTCGATATTCCGTTGATTTACTCTTTTTTCTTATTTATTAATTCGAATTAATTATTTAAAAATTGCAAAAAATGATTAAAAATTCAAGAAAATTAATTAAAAATTCTAAAAAATAATTATAGATTTAGGGAAATATTTTTGAGCCCCTGGATATATAATTATTAATTAGAACGGTTAATTAGTACTCTTTGAAAATTGATCACCACTTTGCAAAACTGAATAAAAAATTCAAAAAATAATTAAAGATTGGAAAAAATACAGGAAAAATCTAAGAATCATTTTAGGCACTTTGCAAGCTCAACTCAGCACCGTCACACCTCGAGCAAGACCCAAAATCCTTTTTAGAAATTCGATAAAGTCTCGTACGCCATTGAAACAGTAAAACTACCCCCTAAAGGCTGCAAAACACAATTTTTAGGAGTGGGGGGCTCGTGATATGGCTAAAAATAAGCCTAAATCGGGACCGTTCAAATCGGACACGAATCTTAAAGCTCTCAGGGGGTAATTTCACCTACAAACGGGTCCGTAATGGGAACTGGGTCTCTTCTCCAAAGTCCAATAATCCATGAACGGATCTGTCATAGTAGATACGGGTACCAACCCGTTACAAACCAGTTCAGAAGGATAAAGAGGGATTCCGATTCGTAATTATCCATAAGAGGTGGTTTTAACCACTTCTATCCATCCACACCGGGAAGTAGAGATTTGTTCTTATCTCGAAACAAATTCCTAAGGCGCTATAAATACCTCTCTCCCCCCACCGTTACAAGGTAATGAATCTTTGCCTACCTAAAGCTCTTTCTTAATCTTCCTGATTATTGACAAGAGCGTCAGATGGTTCGTCGCCGGGATCCATCCCGATGTATCGAACTTTGTGCAGGTTCGTGGCAGCGGCAAGGAACGAGTCAACACATAGGCTGAGTCAACATGTTCGCTTTACTGTTTTTCCCAAAGAACTTACAAATTCGTCTGTTTGCTCCTACACCCGAAATCAGTAGCAACAGCTGTCTCTTAGAATCATCAGAAAATGAATTAGTTTTGTAAAGGATACAATTAACTTAAAAGAAATAACTATGTTAAAGAATGAAAAAAATTGTACAAAAACATTGTGAATAAATGTGGGAATGAGTAGACAAAATATTTATCAAGAAAAGAAATTTGAATGTCAATAAATACACTGATGTTTCATTTTCTCAAAAGAAATAAGAGGAATAGTTCTATTATGTTGTTAAAAATGAGAATTTTGTAAATCTAAACAAATATACTGTACTGTCTTTCAAAAGAACACATTCTGGAAAAGATCTAGATTTTAAATAAGTACAATTTGATTGAGAAATCAAGTTTATTAAAGAAGGAGTTAGATACAGATTAGTAGAATAAAGCAATTTTAACTCATGCGTATAACATTACATCAAAAAAAAAACTCATGCGTATAACAGAAAGTGAATTTGGGCATACTGGCTTTCGGTGTGAAGTCAGTGCGCTGTGTACAGTAGTAGTATTCATGGGTTCTAGTCTTGAAGGGGCTCTATTTTATTAAATTTCGAATTTAAATCAAATCACCGAAAGCATATTTAAATATAATTCGAGTTCACCTTATAGCAGTTAGTCACTCTTGGACTCTTGGTCTTCGGGTGCGCTTTGGGTCTGTTACTATAGCTGGGCGGAGGCGTTGGTCTTGGGTTCGAAACCGACCACTTTTTTTTTCTTTGATATTTTGATATATATGAGTTTTTAAGAGTATAAAAAAAATTGGGAAAAATTCTAATATTCTTCTATAATTGCCTAGACTTCATAAAAAATTATTCTACAATATTTGACATATTATAATGAGAATTGGAAGTAATTTTTGGGAAGAAGAACCTGATAAATTTTCTTAGAATATGACTTTGAATAATTAAAGAAAAGGAAGATTTTGAATGTAAAGAATTTTGTGTAGAGATCAATATTGAGACTTTCGACATAGAAAATTTGAGTAAGTTAATAAATGAAAATTGATGTTTAATATATGCAACTGTGAATGGAAAATGAAATTAAAAAAAAAGATCATGATAAAATGTGGAAATTTGTGAGTATAAACACTCATTTTTGGTGAACATGAAAAGAGGTTGAAAACTAGAGTTTAGCTAAGTCCTTACATCAGTATGAATGAAATTTTAAAGAGAAATGTTGTAATAAAAGACCAAGATTGGGTCGTGGTTAACAATTGATGTTTAAGACCGGTGTAGAGGTAACACTAACTCTAGGGTATTAATTTATTCATGATTCAAATACCTAAGGACTAAATTATAGTGAAGATATGATGAAAGTAAGAGAAAAACACAAGTATGAGGGCCTCGGATCCACGGTATGAGAGTGTTCATAGGCTGTCTGCATGATGCGTCATGTCATGACATGGATATATCTCCGAAATTATCGGGACCGTGGCAACACTTGTGGGGTGCTTGGTGACTACGTAGTGCCATCATTCCATGACGGAGGTGAATTATCCATAGGTTGTCTGCATGATGCGTCATGTCATGACATGGGATTTCCCTCCAGGCTGTCAGGATATGGGCTCGTAATTCATAAAACATCTAGGATACTTATCATAGTTACCGTAGTAGTTAAACTCATAACGAAGAATTCAACCCAATAAGATGAAGAACGGTTAAGGGCTTGCCTTCGGATTTATATAGAATGGGATGCATAAGTTCGAACAAGTGTGCATTAGTGTCAGGAAATAATAAATAACTGCATTAAGACTAAGTGCACAGTCACACACGACGTCAATAAGATAGTCCCCCTTAGCTGTGTTTGTGATCAAGTGTGTGCTTTCCAAGTAAAAGAAATTGATGTATTATATCCTAGCGTCAGTTGTATGCAACTGACGTACCCACAGTTTCTATGCAGGATAAAATGAATGAAAGGACTAAAGAAGGAATGCTACTTAAAGAAATATTTCAATTGTTATTCATGTATCATGTTGTAATTATATTTTCGCTGAGTTGATGTAAACATGTTGTATAAAAAGTTTTGAGTTCCTTGTAAAATTGTATGAAGTGAAATGTAAAGATCTTGTGGAATCTCGAATTCAGGCTTATTTGGAATTCGGGGTGTTGCACACACACACACCCACACACACATATATATCAATCTGTTTGCACAGGCCTATTGCAAATAGTGATCTTAGTCGTTGGATCAAGTTGATTATGATTCACAACTGTGATTTACCCCCTCAAACCACTCCCCATTCCACTTTAAAAAATGAGTGGTATTTTAGGGTTTTCACCCCAATATACCCATTCATTCCATTTTAGGGTTTTCTCCCCACTCCCTCTTTCTTATTCGTGAAGCCAGTGAACGAAAATGTTTAATTGTTGTATTTGTGGGCTTTTTACTAGAATGTTGTTGTTATCGATTCCAGATATTGGATTTATATTATGTTAGTTATTTTATGCTTAAAATTTCAAGTATTGTTATTTATGTGATTACTTCTTTTTATTGCATGCGTGGTTGTTTTACTTCCTGTTTTATATTGTTGAGTTGAATCGATGACAGCCTATGAATGACGCAAGTCATTCGCTGAGCCATGCCACGTGCTTACATTCCGTATTTTTGGAAAGCGGGGTGTGACAGGATTTTTAGTGGTATCAGAGACGAAACCCGAACTAAAAAACCCCAACTCCATCTCCTTCTTCTCCTCCCCTTGATAGCCATCGAAACCCGCCCCTTTCACTTCCCAAAATCCGAATTCTCTCTCCCGAGCCCCGATCACTCCCAATCCCACTCCTTCGGAAATCTGAATGCCCGACACCGATCTCCGACACCTTTCTCCTCTTGAAGCTCCAATCCTGCCCCCAAACCCCCTTACTCATCACCTCCTCCATCAATCTTCCAGACCCAATCGGGAATTCGAGACCCTAATTCGCCGTTTTAATCCGTACACATCGTCGACAACATCTACGTTGTACAAATATGCATTGTCCATGGTAATCGAAAATCCTAGCTTCGTAGATGTAGTTATGTAGTTGTAGTTGTTTTTTTTATTTTTAAATTTATTTTTGTGATGTGTAATTATGTAGATGAAGTTGTATGATGTGTATTGTATATAGTTGTCTGATGATGGCAAACGGTAGAATTGTAGATGTAGTTGTTGTTGTTCGCTAAATTTATAAATGTAATTGTAATTGTTGTTGTTTGATATTAGTAATACCGCACAAACGACAACGAAAATTTTTAAAATTTTGCGAGTAGGTCGGATTCACCACACACAAGATAACAGAACTTCTAGAAGTGAGTTTTAACTCACGGTTTGTAAGATACGGCTGTGTATCGCTTTATTTCAAGAAAACTCAAAATAAACTGATACATGGCTGTATCTCACAAACCGTGAGTCGAAACTCACTTCCAGAAGTTGCGTTGGCTAGTAAAGTTTCAGAATTTTTGATTGCTGTTTGTGTGATTTTACATAGATCAAACAACAACATACGTGATTTTGGAAGGCGATGTTGCGAGTTTTTTGTAAAATAACACAAATGACAACCAAATATTTCAAAATTTTGCAAGTAAGTCAGATTCGCCACACATAAGCTAACGCAACTTCTAGAAGTGAGTTTCGACTCACAGTTTGCGAGATATGATAATGTATCACTTTTGTACAAGAAAAAAAATAAAGTGATACATAGCCGTATCTCGCAAACCGTGAGTCGAAACTCATTTATAAAAGTTGCGTTAGCTTGTGTGTGGTGAATCCATCCTACTCGCAAAGATTCGGAATTTTTGGTTGCCATTTGTGCTTTTTTCTCACGTATCAAACAACAACATACGTGATTTTGGATATTTTCAGTACGAAAACATAGAAAACTGCACAAATAGTCACCAAAATTCCGAAACTTTGCAAGTAGGTCGGAGTCACTACACACAAGCTAACGCAACTTATAGAAGTAAGCTTCGACTCACGGTTTGCGAAATATGACAATGTATCACTTTCATTCACATAAAAGAAAATAAAGTGATATAAGGCCGTATCTCGCAAACCATGAGTCGAAACTCACTTCTACAAGTTGTGTTAGCTTGTGTGTGGTGAATCCGATCTACTTGCAATGTTTCGAAATTTTTGGTTTCGATTTGTGCGGTTTTCTCATAAATCTTATTTTGTATCTATATATATGAATATTGTGATTGAGAATTGTTGTATTATTTTTTATAGAAAAATGGTCAGGACGAGAGAATCTGCAAGGCCGTCTGGTAGTGGAAAGGGCCAAGCATCCACACAGGGCCAGCCATCCACAAAAGTAAAAGGATTATTATTTTTAATTGTGAATTTTATATACGTAATATTGTATGTACAATAACAATATTTTATATGTTGGTGTAGGTTGGTGGCCGACCATCCTCTTCTGCCGAGGTTGGTGCGTCGTCTTAGGGTGGATGTCGCGGTCCAGGACATTTAGACTCGAGCTTACCCACTTTGCAAAAAACCATCAAAGACCCGAAGAAGTTTGGAGCGGAATGACGAAGATGTGTAATTTCCGTACGCACGTGACATTGTTGTTGCACCCGGGTTCCCACAAGTACTTAGTCCAAGCCGGTTTCTATGGAGTCGATTTGATGGGTAATATGAAACTTGATCGAGCAGTGCTTTAAGCCCTCATCGAGCGATGGAGGCCGGAGAACCTTCCATCTACCGGTGGGAGGGATGACGGTCACATTGCAAGATATTGCCATGATTTTCGACTTTCTAATAGATGGGATGGTCGTGATGGGAAGTATGACCTTTGTGAAATTAGATGTTGTTCGTGGTCTCCTCGGTGTAGAGTTAGATGATGAGGATTAGGATGATACAGATATTTTTGATAGGCAATCAATCTGACTTTCATGGTTGAAGAACCATTTTAAAAATTCATTGACCAATGACTCAAGTGACCATGACGTGCAATGCTATACCAGGGATTACATTCTAACTATACTTGGAGGTGTTCTATTACCAAACTCCACCGGTAATACAATTCCACTAATGTATCTACGGTTGCTCGCCGACCTAAGCATAATAGGCCGGTATAATTGGGAAAGTTGTACATTAGCTACTTTGTACAAGAATTTGTGTGCATGTGCATTAGATGGAGTTGAGATGATGGGGCCGATGGTCTTGTTACAAATTTGGTGTTGGGAATGTTTACACGTGGGTCATACCCGTATTACAAAATTGACGGAGGGTTAGGTAGCCGATGTGTTGGTGTATGCCCTATAGGCCAGTTGTGTTAAGACATTACTAGTTTATATTGTATCATGATATTTATTTCATATATGAGACATTTCATTTATTGTGTTTATTGTGATTAAATGAACATAATAAAGTCCTTAGAATAGTAGGTTCAATATCATAGAATATCAAGTGCATGACTTGATTGTGAGATCCTACTGGTTGTAAACAGAACACTATTCTTAAATGTCCATAGTCAAGTATTATTGTGAATTAAGACAACAATAATACATAAAGACTAGTATGTACTTAGACTGATGACCATATCTGACGGGTCATGGATATGAGGTATCATGTCTTCACATGGGTACATATTAGAGTAATAAAGTACTGGACTGACCCACCATAAGAATGTTGGATGGATCGTTACGTGAGTGTCATAAGCGTTTCTCACAGTGACCATGGTGTATATAGTCCTTTGACCCTACATGAGAAGTTATATGTTTTAATGTCGCCAAACATTGCCTGTAATAAGATGATTATAAAGTCGACTATTGGATATACTACAAATCATGCAGAGGGATGTGAGTGACTTAGATAGGATTTTTTCATCATAAATAACAGGAGCGATATCTATAGGCTCCTTGATTGAGTGAGACTGCAAAATGCATGGCCATGCTCAAATGAGTCAATATGAGATATTGAGCTTGTTTGTTTTAGTAAGTCTACTCGGATATCAAGAAACTAATGATTGAACTATACAAGGGTGACACACTCTATGTCTTGTGGTCAATTAAAATATCTGGACAAACGGACTAGACTACATCGTAACATTGGTCACGAATAGGTTATGTCTAATCACTGATATTCCCGTTACTAGAGTAGCAGTGATGTATTGTTAGATACCGCTTACTGTTTGTAATACTAGAATATGATTTTAGTATTACTGTCAACGTAACGAGAATCTACAGGGGCACACACTTAGAATGGATCGAAATTGAAATTTAAATTCATAAGATGAATTTAATTGGGAATTCAAGTAAGACTTGGACTCCTGATATTGGTTGGACATTTAATTAGATTAAATGGACTGACTAAAGTTTTGAGGCCCACACACGAATTTGAACCATGTCAGATTGTGAGTCCAACAGCCTCATTACTCTCTTAGGATTGATTTTCTGCAGCTATATTTATGATGCGTATTTTGTTAAGTGTTAGAATACAATTCATTTAAGGTCATTAATCTGATTAGCAACTTCATATATATTTTGGTTACTAATAGGATTAATAGGGAAAGCAAACAAAAACTCTAAATATTTTAACATATAGGCCACTATTCCAATTAGCGACTTTCAAAATAAAGAGATCGCTAATGAGAATAGCGGTCACTGCTGACGTGACACAAAGTAGTCCACAAGCACTAATACTTTTGAAACTAGCCCATAATCGCAAATATTTTTAAAAAGTAACCTATTACAACAAAAAATTCTGGAGGTAGATGTTAGAATGGGCCAAGATTAGAATATTAGCCCATTTAAGACTTTTTTTGGTGGGCACTTAGTCGATTTGGGCCTTTCTTTCCAAGAGTTTGTGTTGTTTTTGTTTTTCCTGTGGGAACGAGGCCGTATCCACACTTTAGACCATATAATATGTATAGTAATTAATGTCGTTTTGTTTCAAGCGGGATTTAAACTTTTGACCTTTTACTCACCATCGAAGAGGGTTATCAACGGATCACATTGACACGATCACATTGACACGTGCTTGTGTTGATTTTGTTGGTAGAGTTTGAAAAATATTAATGTACTACTACTTTTAAAATACTG